>VXBI01014848.1:490431-650947 GCA_013397375.1 Toxostoma redivivum
GCCGGCCCTCAGCAAGTCCCAGGCGAAGCGGGCTGCGGGGGCGGCCGGCTAAAAACGGACGGGGGGCGTGAGGAGCCACCGGGGTCTGAAGGAGTTTGAGCATTGAGAGTGGAGACTTGGCTGGGTGAAGCTGGCGGCTGGCGGGGTTGGAAGGATGTTCAGCCCGGCCGTGTGCGCAGAGGTGCTCGGAGAGCGGTGCCTGCGGGGCATGCGACCTGCCGGGGCCGGGCAGGGCTCCTGCGAGCGCGGGTGGCCGTGGTCAGCAGGCCTGGGTGGGCGACCTGTGGAAAGTTTAGCAATGCAGCCCTTCTGTGCAGAGGCCCGTTTCATATCCCATCGAAGCGTGCGCCGGCAGTGCGCTGAAATCGGTACGGTTTGGAACAACCTGATGTACACACCCACTGGCAGAGATCCCGCAGATTTAGGCTTAATGATTTTATTATGAAGGGTTTTCTGTAATTATTTTTCTCTTGGGATAACCAGGGTAGTAGGATTAAGTCTGTGTATAGTACTATAGAGGATTCGTGTGATAGATGTCCGTTCGTTATGAAAAATAAATGTGTATGAAAATTTAAAGGGCACCCATTTTAATTGATTTTTTCTTTTTTAACCTAGGTAATAATTCTTACTTAATAAGAGTTCAGGGTTGGATAATTAGGAGTGCTGTATTACCACTAGAGTCTTTCCTGTATCCACTGATGGGGGGAAAAAGAAGGAAACAAATCCAAAACAAACAACACACAAAGGAAAGTAGCAGCAGAAATGCAAGTTATCCGCATATTACTTCAAATCAGTTTTGTTACAGCACTGAGAGAATCAGTCTGACACAGTTGGGTCATCAGACGGTAGCTCTTCACTGAGTTTGTCAAATGCTATGAGTTGTGGTTATGGTGTCTGAGTCAGAACATCCGTGGTACTGAGGCTAGGACAACTTTGTTGCTACTGAACCAGCACTTGACACTTGAGTGGTAGCCTTAGTATGAAGAACACCATTATGGGCTTCTGGTCCCATCATTCTCCCCATAGTAATGAAAGTCTTAAGTGGTAGAGGAAGCTTAGAGGGACTTCCTATGTGTATCTAATAGAAAAAAGAGTGAAATTCTCAAGTGGGGCACAATAAACTGGAATATAACTAGATTACATAGGTATAATCTGCATATAATGTTGGAGTATATGTCCTTTTTGTCAACCCTCTTTCAATATGCTTTCAAATAGAACTGTTAGAGGTTGCTGATATTCGTGCCTTACACTTAGGACTATGTGTACATACAGAAATATTGTGCTTGCATGTATTTACTTCCTTGAATAGTAAACCTACCTAATAGATGAGATGAGTGTAATAATGCCTATTAGCCTACTTTTAGTGTACATAATAAACTGTCAAATCACTGTTGTGAACCAGGTGCACATATTTATCTTCTTTGGAGGAATGTTTCTGTCATTACCTGCTCAGTTTCTGCTTTCTCTGTTTATTATACTTTTGAGTACTATAAACTACAAGGGCTTAAAATTTAACATTGTAAACAAATTATCTTTTGTTTCTGTGTATTTCTTTAGAGATTGATAGTGTGGGAGTTGTCAAAACTTAATGGGAGGGTTCTTCCAAGTAATTTTAAAGCAACAGATTCAACTTCTCTGCCTTTGGCATTGTGTTTCTGAGCGCTTTTGAGCCTGAAGTGACCGAACTGCAGAGGTGCTTCCCAAGAGTAGCTCCTGGCTATGTGGCCCTGAGTGTTGGAAAGTAGGTTTTCCAAGTGAGAGAAGCAGGCATAAAATGAGTACTGAGGTCCAGCTGCAAAGCACTGGGAAGGTAATAGGACTGTCATGATCTGGTTGTGGTTTATGAGCTGGAAGTGGCATGGAGTCAACAGCATTTGACTCTCAGGATTTGACGTGGGCTTCTGAATTGGGTACTGGGATCAAAATATATTGAAGGAGTGTCCACTCCTGAGAGATGGCATAAATGGTTGCATTGACTAATATTCTTCATAATAAGAGAAATCCTAAAGAGCTTCAAAATTTATTTGGACATGAAAGCAAAGTGGTCTGGGTTTTGCAGTGTATGCTGTCTGGATAATGCAATTAAGAAGCATCACACAGTGTTCTGGTGTGTATTCACATGTAGGCTTGATGTCTATGCCCTTGGGTGGAATGGCATTTTAAAGCCAGAGGTTTCAGGGGCTTGTGACGAAGTCACATCTATGGACTGCCTGTGATAGGTGGATGAAAGCATCATAGGGTCAGCAATGTTAATATTGTTAAAAGCTGCCTGAGAGTTTGGTCCTAGTCAAAATCAGCAAAGTACTTGCACTGTTAGATCTTACAGCCATATTCTTTGCTCCAGAAAGAAGTCCACTGTGTGGCTGTGCCTTTGGTAATCTGGTTTTGACCCTTACTCTTAAGCATGGGGATAGAGAGGAAGAAGTACTTTATAAAGATAAGTATTATTTCTCCAGTTTCTGAAGTTGTGGAAAGAGAGAGCATATATGATCAAAAACAGAGACTGGTGGTCATGGGGAAGATACAAAAATTGTGTCTTTATGTTGCTGTAGCTGTCTAACTGCCCAGGAGGAGAACACAGGAGAACATTTTTGTTGCTTTTTCTCCCCTGCCGTGATACCAATGCTAGAAGAGGCATGAGTGTGCTGTGTGTGGTTGGTGGGTAATGGCAGAATAGCCAGAGTCTTGGAGAGCCTGTAAAGCCTTGTTGAGAAGTGCTGTATTTTCTTACTTTGTCAGAACTAGTTCATTAATCTCTCTATGGAAATTAATTACATCAAGGTGCTGATTATGCAGACTCATTTTGCATGTGAAACTCCTTTTGTGCAGCCCGTATTTGCTTTGGCTGTATTTGGATTTTCAGCCATTTCAAATGAGATGAAGAAATATAAATAGTGCAATTGCTAGTACTTTGTCTTGAAGCGTGGGTTAATTTGTAGTCCTGTTTAATTCATCCTTTGTATGCAGCCTAGTTTAGATATCACAAACAGTCACATTAGTGCCATGCTGGGGTTAATGCAGTCTGTGGAAACTGCTGAGTTTAATGATAGGGAAAGGAGTTTTCAAGTAGGGTCCATCAGCAGTCTCCAATGCTGTCTTTATCAGCTATTCAGAAGAAAACCCCACTGCAGGTAGCAGAGTTACACTAATTTGTGAACCATGTTCAGAGTGCTATGATTGAGAATGTGGGCTAGTAGTGAACATGGGCTTGTGATAACATGCCAGCATGTTGCAATGTTTTCTCTACTGTTATGAATAGTAAAGGAGTTAGTGCTTTCTTCTGTTCAGCCCAGTTGAGTTGCCAGATTATCTCCAGCCCAATTTCTGTCCCCAGGCTAAGAGTATGAACACAAGACATTCCTAATCCAGCTGACTATGGGTGCTGCACCTGTTCCTCAGCCATGGAACTACCAGTTCCAGATACTGCCTTGTTTGTGAGCACCTCGTCATAGTTCAGAAGGATGAATTCCCCATGACTGGATTTAATCCTGCAAATACATAGCACCCAACATGACAGAAAATTATCAAATGGAGAGTCTGAAAACTAAGGGCCCAGAGAGCTGTGTGGTGATGGTAGAGGAATACAAAAGCCCAAGCAATGTAAGACTTTAACTTCATGCTTACACTTTAACACTGGGCTCAGTTTTACCCACCTTGTGAAGTGAAATTTATGACAGGTGCAAAGTAAGGAGATGTACAAGTCTGTTCCAGAGGTTTCAGAGTGGGGATGGTGGACATTGGTAGGAGTTCATGAAAAATTATGCTTTTGGACAGTTTTTGTGGTTTGTTATGTTTTGGGTTGATTTTGTCACCCTTCTTTTGTTTTTTAAAGATAAAGACATTTGTGTGATACGGTATGCAGAAGAATCTTTAGAGCTTGTGTGGAAGAAATCAGTTGCCTTGTAGTTATGTGTTGTTCAGCTGTGTTGAATTCACTCTCTTTTGCTCCTTCTTTCTAAAGCCAAGTGTGAATTCATTGCTGTCCTTTAAATCAGACTTTCAGCTTTGGTGTTTGAATGGACTATATATCCATTGTGGACAAAAAAGTGGGTTTTCCTGCTTGATTAGCAAAGTGTTATTTAGTTTAGCTTTTGTGTGTGTGTGCAAATGTATTTGTAGAGGCAAGTTGCAAAATACAAGCTTCAAATACCAGATTTGCTTAGTGGAGGAGAGACCTTGCAAGACACATTAGGAACTTAGGAGGAAAATTAAATGTTCCCTTTCAGATTAATAATGATAATGTCATTTTTATAAATACTGCTAGTTATTAGAACACCAGAACTCGTGTCCTGAACTTGGAGCCTGTTAGGCTAGGCTTTGTACAAACTCAGAACAAGCATGATCCTGATCTATCCACTTCTGCAAAGAGTAACATGAGATGTGAACGCACGCTGATGAACTGTTAGAAACAGCTAAAGGGTGAGACAAGAGAGGCAGATAAACACCAGCAGCTTAGCCATATTTTTGTAAGTAGATAAAGTTAATTAATTTTTAAATTTCAAACTTCATTCAGTTTCTTGTTGTTCTTGAGTGAAAACCTGTCTAGTGAAGTTGGTGTGAAAAATTTGTGGCTAGATTTGGGACTTTCTTCTTCCTTTTGAAAAAATCTAAAAGTCTATACATAATACAGATTTCTGGAGGCAGAGCTGGGGGTGAGAAAGTAAGATAGTGATTTTTTTCCCACTCTCCCCTAATAAAGAATGAATGGGACTAATTTGCTGAGGATTTTTTCTTGCAGTTTTGTTGTTGTCATTTGGACACAGACCAAATGAAACCACTTTGCCTCCAAAAGGAATTGTATTAGAAAACTGTAACTACGTAAAAGTGAAGCCACTAACAGTTCTCATCTTTATTTGCTATATTCTTTTTGGTCTAGAATGAGGTCAGTTGAGAGCAATAGGTTGACAGCCTTCAGGTATTCAGTACACACCAGTGGATAGAGATGTGCTGCGCAGTCTCTGTCACAGAATGTTTAGTTGGGATGAGACCCTGGGAGATGACCTGGCCCAACTCCTCCAGCTCCAGTAGGAACCAGTAGGGTCATATAGAGCTGATTACCCAGGACCATGTCCAAATGAGTTTTGAATATCTTAAAGGAGGGAGACTCCACAGCCTGTTTGGGCAATCTGTGCCAGTGCTGAGTCACCCTTACAATGAAGAAGTGTTTCCTGATGTTCAGAGGGAACCTCCTGTATTTCAATGTGTGACCATCGCCTCTGGTCCTGGCACTGGGCGCCACGGAGAAGAGCCTGGCTCTGTGTTCCCTCCATTCAGGTGTTTCTAGATGTTTTTAAGATCCCCCTAAGCCTTCTCTTCTCCTGGCTGAACAGTCCCAGCTCTCCTCATAGGAGAGATAATCCAGACTCTTAATCACGGAGTCATAGAACAGTTTGAAATGGAAAGCACCTTAAAGATCATTTAGTTCCAAGCATCTTGCCATGGGCAGGGATGTCACTCGCTGACTAGACCAAGTTGCTCAGAACTCCATCCGACCTGGCCTTGAACACTTCAGGGCTGGGGTGTCCACCACTTCCCTGGGCACCTGTTCCAGTGCTTCACCACCCTCTGAGTAAAGAATTTATTCCTAACAGCTGCTCTTAACATGCCCTCTTTTCATTTTAACACTGTCACTCTTTGTCCTGTCACTATCTGCCCATATAAAAGGTCCCTCTCCCTCCTTTGTACCTTTGAGGTACTGGAAGGCTGTAATGAGGTTTCTCTAAAGCCTTCTCTTCTCCATGTGGAAATGATTCTGGTAGCCTTTTGCTGCACTTTCTCTGGTGTGTCCATGTCTTTCCTGTATTTGTGGTACCAGAAGTGAACCTGTCATTCCAGATGTCACCTCTTCAATGCCTCAGTAGAGGGGGCAGGATCACCTCCCTTCATCTGCTGTCAATACTTTGTCTAATGCAGCCCAGGACATGGTTCAGCTTTTTGCCACAAGGGCTCACTGCTGGCTCATGTTCAACTTGGTGTCCACTGGGAACCCACGGCCTTTTCTACAAAGCTGTTTTCCAATTGGACGGCCTCCAGCACAAACTAGTGCCTGGGATTGTCCCTCCCCAGGGCCATGACTTCACATTTCCCTTGCTTGGGTTTTTTGAGGTTCCTGTTGGCTCATTTCTCTAACCTGTAAAGGTTTCTCTGGATGCAGCATGGCTGTTGGGTGTATCACCCACTCCTCCCTGTCTTGTGATCCCTTCCCAGGGATCAAGGTGAGGCTGACCAGCCAGCCTGTAGTTCTCTGGGTCTTCCTTGGAGATAGAAGTGATTTTTTTTTCATCTGAAAACTGAGTATTGAGAAAGTGCTTTTCATGGGCTGATAATTAACATTTGTAATGTGTCCTGTGACAAGTGCAGATGCACAGACCATCTGTGCCTTTGTTGATCCTGTACTCTTCCAAGCTTTCTTCAGACCCAAGGTTACAGAGAAGTCTAAGAATCCTGTAAATCAGCTTTGAACCCTCAAGTCCTACTCTGTTTTTCCAGCTGCTAGATTAGAAATTCCAGTGTTATAAGAGCACCAGAGAGCTCTTACTAGACTGTGGGATAGATCGGTGCCTCAAAGATGAGAGCTAGGCTGCTTGGCCAGCCAGGAGCATGCTGGTCCTTGCTGGTGTCTGCTCTGTAAAAACTGCTGTGGATTGAGCAATTATGCTTTTCTTTTTTTTTTTTTATTCCCTCAGAATGAGTCCCCATTGGCTTTATAATACTTTCAAGTGATTTATTGAATTGCTTATTTCTAAAAATAGTGAGCAGCTTGACTAATACTGCAGCTTAAGGCCAGCCCAAAGACTACAGAAGGGCAATAGGTTAAAAGAGAAACTCTTAAGTGTTTTTGTTTATTTACAAAAATTGAACAGGAAATATAAGGTGAGTAAAAAGAGCGTTCATTATCTCCTCTGGGAATCAGCTTTAATTTCATGAGCTTGTGTTCATGTTTTTCACTGTAGCATGTTGCTGAGCAGAGCACATAGGAATTTAATGTTACCACTGCTGCTGCTGAACAATCTGTGATGGGATCACTTTCACTACTTTGGCACATTGCCAAACCTTCTAATCTCAAATGATTATTGCAGTGACATTTGTCTTATTGTATTAAAAAGTAAATGTGTAGGTGGTATTTGTTGTTTGACAACAAAACTAATGAAGACAGGAAACTGAACAACTTCTGTTGCTTGAACTTCAAATAAAAATACAGATCTTTTTATTTGTGTTTTTGCAAAACATACAGAGTCCAATTTCCATAAAATCCTGACCCAGCTGAAGTTGATGGAAAAATCTGGCTAGTTTAAGCAGATTTAGGATTTCAGCCCAATTAATTGAGCCAGAAGTATGAATCTACTAGTAGCCTAAAACCTTTACATAGTGGTCCTAATAATTGTAAAAGACTGTTATGATCGCTAAACACAGAGTCAGAGGGAAGGTAAAATGCCTGAGTGATCAGATACTGATGTGTGAAATTAGAGCTCAGTGTTTTACCATCTTTAATGTATTTTTTTACATGGTGAATAAACGATTATTTGAACTTTAGATGGGCAGTGCTGTTAAAACAAGCAGTCAAGATTGGGTGGTTACTTAAATTTTATTTTCTGCTTCAGCAGATAAGGTGGCTGATGTCTACATCATACTGACATAGAAAGCAAATTATGCAATCACGTTCTATAAACTGGAGTTTGTAAAGCTGGCAAGATAAACATTTGAGCCAGCCTGATCTGTTATGTATGTATGTGTATGCCTTTTAAATTGTATAAAAAAACTCTCATTGGATCCAAAATGCTTTTTACCCCAAGCTTCTCAACAGTTTCCATTCTATAATGCAGTGATGAGAAATGTGAGTACTTCCTGAGGAAAAAAATCTTATTTTTCTACTTTAAAATACTTTAAAGAGAACACTGTGATGCAGTTCCTTGCTGCCTTTAGGTCTAGGTCAATGGTGATCCATAAGGCCACGGAAAGCCATTCACATCTGGTTTACAGAGCTATACAGAAAAAGCAGTGAAATGAGTAAGGGTGAAATGGTGGTTGCTAAGGATTTACGTGATTTAAGTGATATTTTGCTTCAGCAAGTGTGACCAACACTGTTTCAGACAATTGTCCCTACTTTTTCAGAGAAGGAGAGAGGTGGTTGGTCTTGCAGATGTTTCTTTTTCCATGCTGGTAGATCCATCTGCTGGAGCAGCAGCATCAGTAGCATAGAGTGCTTTGTGCCTGGGCACTGGATGAAACAGACAGAGTTTATGGAGTTTGTTTCATCAGTTCCAAAAAGGGTAAAGTATTCCTTGTCCTTCTGTTTTTCCTCCAGCTCCCAGTTACTCACAGGCAGCCTTGTGCTTGTGCCAGAATTTATTGTGTCTTTTTGTGGGTTACTGAAACAGTGGAAAACACATGCAGCAGCATCTGTAGACTCTGTGGTGTCCTTCAGTCGTGATGGATCAAGGAAGGGTTTGCCAAGTATCTTGATAGTGCAGAGGAAAAGATGGGATAGGTTAGAAATGGAGCAAGCCTTCATCCTTTAGAAGACAGAAGCCATGTGGCAGTTGGATTGTGCTTAACTTTGGGCCTGATGGTCCTTTAGGTTCTTTGTGAAGGCTTTTCTCCCATGAGATATTATTGCATCCCTGTAGCGGTTTGATAGAGGGCTGTTTTCTGGAGCAGCTGGAGAAGGTCCCATTTGGCCTCTGCATGTTTTTATTGATGTTATTCTGTTGCTTCCAGGGGTAATGAGTTGTAACTCTGCGATCCTGCTTATTGTATAGTCAGACAAAAAAATAAACTCATTTTTTGGCACCTCTCCTAAACTGAACAGAAAAACTGCTACAAGTTTTTGTCTCAAGCTGAACCCTGAATTGGGAGAATCTTCTACTGGGGGCAGTGCTTCTTGCTTGTTCCATTCTGCTGAGGGATCACTGAGGGATCTTGCTTTCTACTTCCAGGCTCAAGATCTGTTAGAGGAGATAAGGACTTGTGCTTAATTTTTGTCTTATAATATCTTCTCCAGGCTTTTAGCATCAGGGATCAGCACTGGCCCTTTCATTTACAGCACCTATTTCATTCAGAAGTTAAAACAGTTGCATACATCTGTGAACTACCTTGGTTTAATTTCACTGAAATGCCATAATTTAAACAGACAAATAGAAAAAAAAGCAAAATCCCAGGATGTAAAGACAAATGGATTGCATTTCCATATCCTTTTAAGTGATCTAAGATCTGCAGTATCTTGTCTCAGCTGGCTGCTTTCAAAGTCAGACAATAAATTTTGACCTCAGAGATCTCACGCCTCTGTATCTTAATTGCAGGAGATCTTGAAAATAAAGCCAACCTGGTTTTATTTTCAGTAAAAATATCCTGCTATATATCTCTATCCAGTCAAGAGGAGGAGGGCTTTCAAATGCAGATGAACCAATCAAGGTTTTTTTACTGAGGAGCAGTGAGGCAGCATTTCCAAAACTTTCTGCTAAGTGTGGAGAGTTCCCCACTGCCTCTAGAGTTTGATTTTTGTGAGCTCTTACTTGCTTGATCCTGAATGAGATTATAGAAGTGGTAGTACTTCTTTGAGCTGCTGCTGTCCTTACTGATCCCAAACTACCAGCATGAAGAGAGGAACAAGTGGAGTGTCTCGTAGATCTTCAGCAATGGTATTGAAATAGTTAAAAGATATTTTATTTGGACGTGTAATTCAGCTACTGAAGGCCATATTGATATATCAGTAAGACAGTCCATACACAAGGATGTATTAAACTACATAAGCTGTTGTGTACAACTTTTTAATCTAGACAGAATCAAAATTATGGGCAGCAAAGACAGTAGGTACTTTACCACTGGGTTCTAGGACCCTTTTTGCATGTCTTAAAGTCACCGTTTCATAGAAAATAGATGTTCATAGGCATACCATGGAAAATACCGTGACATGAGGTTTCAGAACTTCAGCCAGCACAGTGGGAACACCTGGTTTGATGTTGCTCACTACTTACAGCTTGTAAGTGCATCTAGTAATGCAACAGAAATAAGAACAGAAAAGGTTCATTTGAACTTCCCTGCTACTCCACATTAGCATGCATGGTTTTGTCTCCAATACCAGGTTTAAGCTTCCCCAGAGGTGACCAGCAAAACCCAAGTGTATCCTCCTGTCTTCTCCTTCTGTTTGCCTTGGCCAGCCCAGGGTACACATTTCCAGGCCTTCATCTGTTCTCTGTGTGGCCACAGGTTGCTCTGGTGGCACTGGGCATTGCTTCCACTGCAGGAGAGGTGAGGGGAACCTGCTGCCTGGCAGAAACCCTTCCTTCCCACTTGCAGGGCCAGGCACATAGGTCCATGTGAGAAAAAAATGTGATAATTGATTTAGTTAATTTTAAATTCACTTTTTGTGCAACCAGTAATTGGGAAGGCAATTATGACTACCCATTCCTGGCCTGAAAGACCTGCTAAAAGCATGGTGGAGTACAAACCACTCAGTGGTGAGCGTGCTTGGCAACGATTGAAGCAACAGAATTCCTAAATAAAAAATGAACCTGTTGTTTGCAACTATGATCCCCCACTTTCCTCCTGTTTAAGGCTTTCCAAGGTAGCATCTATATTTTTAGATTTTTAGAGGCAGTGTGTGTCTCAGACACTTGTTTTATTTAAGAAAAGGAAAACAGGGCTGGAATAGTTTTGCTGAGATCCTGCCAGCAATGCCAAGCCTGGGGGCCAGTGTCCAATTGGAACCCAGGTAGCCAGCTGGGTTTGAAGGGTGGTGGCTACAGATCACACCCCTATGTGCACAGCATGGCCAGGACACTGAACACACAGTTATTTCTTTGACACTTAAACATTGCAAGCAAATTTTGAAGATGCACACTTTCAGTAGTTAGTATTAAAATTTGTTAAAATTAAAATTAAAACTGTTACTGTATTGGTGTCTGATAAGGTTAGAAGTTATGTCATGTACTTTTCTGTGAGGAGCTTACTATGCCTGCATATGGGATGGGAAAGAAAGCTACCATACTTCCATATCTTCATTCATTTGTTGATGTGGTGGAGAGAGAAAGGCGCAAACATCTCTTAGTAATTTTTATTCAGATCTGAATATAGTGGATGGGAAGGACCATGAATTCCCAGTGTTCCTTGCTGTCTCCTCTTGTAATCTTACTAAGACCTTTCTGTCCAGTTTTAACAACATTTATGCTTCCTGTGCCAGTTAGTGCGGTATTTCAGATGTCAGAAGGTGGTGGTGGTTTTATTTGGGGTACAACAGGTACCTGGTTGGGTACTGGATTTCAAATATGGGAGTGAAAGTTTCTGTCATTCATCTGAGTAGATTCTCTATCACTCAGAAACACCTTAAATTGATACTGGGATACATAGGTTTTGTAAATGAGTTAGGTTTTGCCAGGTAAGTGCTGACATACACGTGAGGGTAGAAACTTCTTTCTGACTCCAGTTCTTGCTGCATAACACTGTATTGTGAATCCAGGCAACTTAAAATGCTTAGGACTGTATTTTAATATATAGAAAATATATTCTGTGGATGGGTTTATATATTCAGTTAAATGAAGATAGGAACTTTGTCCTAGCCTGGTTGAAGATGAATAATATGTTACTGTACATTAATGTGTGCTATATATTGTAAAGAACACTTACAGTGACCTTAAAATGCATTATCTTCTACGTTGTTAGAGACCAACAATTTATAAATGCTTAGAGTGATTAGATTAACGTGACTTATGTGTAATGAACAACTGCTGGTGAAGCACGTAAATAAATGCAAAGTATACTTGAAAATGTAATAATACATTGAAATTCGGGGCAGATTATTTCCAAGCATAATTATGAGAATCTGTCTTATCTCTTTGTGTTCCAGTATGAATAGAGATTTCTGGCAAAATGGAAATGTGATGCATTCTTTCCTTCCAATGAGGACACTGTTACAGAATGTCAAAAATTATAGTCTTTTTATGTAAAAAAAACCCCTCTGTTACAGGAACCTGAACTGGAAATATTGTACGAAGCAATATGAGTGAACCAAAATCTTAGTCATTCCAGGGATTTAATTTAAATATTTTTTACTTGCATTTAATTTTGGTAGCAGGTTTGGTGTTTCTCATTTTTCCTTGTTGTGTTTTGTTGTGAACTTTATTCTTGATTTCTTTCTTGTTCAGAAAAATGGCTTATCCCTGTCCCTAGAGCATCGCCTGGCTGTTCAGGTTGGCCTGAAAAGAGCCTTGCAGTTATTGGGCTCTTGTTTTGGCTGAACATTTTAAATGTATGTCATGTTACATATACACATTTCATTCTTGTTTCCCATTAACATGCTAGACTGAAATATATTGATTCCTTCTTTCACTTCTCTATTGAGCTGCCTGTTTGTTCTGTAATGGATCAAAAATGTTGCTAAAGCCTTGTTTAATTAAAAAAAAAAAATCCTGGGACTTTTGTTTTCTTACCAGTTGGGAGTTTTATTGGCAGTCCCAAACACTTAGGATAATTACATCTATTTCAGAAAACAGAAAGAAGTGGTCACAAAGCCAGAATCAAAAAAAGTTTATGAAAAGCAGCAGAGCTATACAGCAGGTTGGCTGGTGCTAAACCATCTCGTAGCTAATCTGTCTAATCTGGTGTTTTTTTAACTGATGTTTAATCTAAAGAGTTTTTTGATGGAATTAGATCAACTGGTTACATAGTAAATCCGATGCAAATCAAAAATCTACATCCAAAACTGTGTCTTCTTTATCAACTATGTAATGTTAATATTGTGCATAGGCCTAGGACTCACTGTTAAATTAAAATTATTAATTTATTGACAGTGCAAATAGCCAGGATTGTAGTGGTGAGTTGGGTGATTGCTGGTGGAGTGGGGTTTTTTGATACATGTTTTTTAATTAGCATGTTACACCCCCACATACATACCACCACCCCACAACCCTGTCCCCCCCACTCTGGAAAACAGCCTAGTGTGGCTTTTTGTTTTTGGAATGAAGTGACACTTGAGTTGAGTTTAGTTATAGTGGTCTGTGAGTGAAGTAAAGGAAAATAGCTTTATGGGTTGAGGGAGGAATAGAAGTTTGTACAAAAATGGAAACATGACAATGGCTTCAGGATTATTAAAATAAAGTGGGATTACTCTAAGCTAGTTTCCCAAAATGTATTTTCACTAGTGTTTGTTTATAGAGAGCTTTGATGCAGTCACCTTTTCTACAGATATTTTCCTCACCCTTGTAAAATTGTTTAATTGGTTTTTAGAGGTACTTCTTCACTTTTATTGTAAAATTAGCTTTGTTACCTGTATGAACAAAACATAATGGCACAAAATTGCCACAGTTGGAAGATTATTTACTTTACACAGTCCTCTAAGATTCAAAGTGTGCATGGAAGGGACATCCTCAACACTCTCATGTGTCTTCATCTTTCGAGATCCTAACAAACTTTTTGAGGAGAAACAGAAGTTAGCCAGTGTCCCCCCAGAAGGTGAAGGGGGCCTGCTGGGCTCTCACTGCTGTGCTGCCTGACAGTGAGCTGCAAGCCTCCCTCTGCTGAGGCTGTGATTGTGGGCCAGTTTCTTGGCAGGCAGATGCAGCCACACTTGGGGTAAGATTTTCTTCATCTGGTGTAAATTGGCGTAGCTTCATGGAAGGTGCTGCATCGAGGGACAGGGGGTGGGAGGCAGTCCTCTGTTGTGCTGGGCACCTACCATATGGAAATCAGCCCTTGAGCTGTTTATAAAACTGTCAGCAAAGTAGGCATGGTATGTGATGTGGCAATTCTTTCAATAGATTGTTGTATTTCCATCTGTTTGTGTAGTCTGTTACAAAGCCTGGTAAAAATTACGTTTCTTTTCCTGCTGTGCCCTATCTACAGGTTCTGCACCAAAAAAACAGGAAATTTGAAAGAACATGGGTCAGTTTTCATATTTGAAGATATATTTCCATACGGTTGGGTCACACAGACAAATAATGCCTGTTAAATGCTAGTGAGCTATTTGAAAATAAATAACTCCAGTTTTTAAGCAGCAGTGTCCCATAAGCAAGAGAAGATGATAAAGTCCAGTCAGGTTGTACTTAAGGGGGTGACATACATAATCTGTCAAATCTGAGTCTCTGTTTTTCCATATAAATGTGATAGGTCTACTTATTTTAGTGTTCACTGATCCTTTGAATAGGCAATTCAGTGCCTGAGTTGTTTTGATCGATAATTTTTTTGCTGTTCAGGGTAAAATGCAAGCTGAAATTTAACTGAAATTGGAGGAGACTGAGGTTTGACTGCAATGTCAGCGTCTTATCAGGATGTGCTCTTGGGTAGGGCAAAAATTGACTGCACATAAATTAAGGCCTAAACTACTGGAAAATTGTAAGCTGCACATCATTTGTAAGGAATAGCAAATAACTTCTTTAAATTCCTCAGTTTGTGTCAGTGTCAAGCACACTCATTTTGGACAGACTTACATTGCAACATTTGATGTGGAGTTCAGGACCAGCAATTTGGTTATGACAAAATAGCACCACATAAAAGTTTCTATAGGTAGGTTAAGGTAGGTTTTGCAATGAAAAGTTATTAATATACTGCTGAAAATAGTAACTGTGCTAATCATTTAGCTGTCACATGGGTTATTAAACTTTGTCGTTTAATAATAGTAAATCAAGCTTTAAAGTAAAACCCTTAACTTAAAAGTAAAACCCTCAATCTAAACATATACCATTGTCTTGACAACTTCGAAACAGAAATGGAAAGGCTTTCTTAATAAAGTTTTTACTTAGAAACCAAAGCAAGAAATGGTTTTCAGTTTTTGCAGGATGATTACTGAAGGAGTAATGTCACGTCAGACCTCAGCTCTGGCACTGCCCCATGCTTGAGCTCCAGTGGGGAAGGCTTGGGTAATATGATTGTTTCCAAGAGGCAGAGTATCAAAAGCTTCCCTTTCCCCAATAGTGATGGGGGGGGAGATTGACAAAGCCAGATGGAGGTAACTGCAGAGAGAAGCAAAGCTATTTTTTTTAATTTACAGGTGGTTTATAGCTCCTGTTTCTCTGACTGAACTTCCAGTGATGTTGATTGCCTAAGGCTAGGTTGTAAAGGACTCTGAAAGTAAGCTGAAGGTTGCTAATGGCTTAAGGGTGAAAATACAAAGCGAATTGCATAGAAAAATAGCCTATTATCAAGTGGCTTGTATGAGTGGTAATTCATCAAGTGCATGAAAAACACAGAAGTTTTACCAGCAATTGATACTGGAGGCAATAAGATGGCAAATTTGGAGGTATGATGACAAGAAAAGCTGAACATTAGGGAACAATGTAATCATGGGATTTGAGAACAGCAAAGGATGAAGAAATGTTAAGTATTGGAAGTAAGCTGAAGTAAAATGGTGTCGAAGTTTTACCTTCTGTCTGTCTGTGAGACAGCCTAGACAGGTTGGACTAGATCTTCCACAGAATTTTTGCTGAAACATTCTGGACTTGAAGGACCAGCACAAAACTCAAGTGGACAAAAGAATATGAAGGATATATGAAAAGAAATGAAGTTACTGATAAAATATGACAGAACAATTAACTGTCTGGAAGATATATTGGAAATTGTCTATGTTATCTCTGAACTATGACTGCTGGTGAAGCAGAGCTTGAAATCAAAGGCATCCTGGTCATTAATCAATGTGTTTGCCAGGAAGGGAGGAACCTGATCATTCAAATGACCGTGGCCCTCAGCACTCTTCACATCAATGGCTGCTTGTGTAGGTGGTTGGATTTCCAGCAAAAGACACCATGCAGTTCTAGACAGGGCAGGTGTCTCAAGTGGAAATGGCTTCCATGGACATGGATGAATTAAAATAGAAAAACTGCATGTGGAGTAGGAGAAAGCTAGTAGAGAAAGCCCACCAAGGAAAACTTTTGGCTTTCTCTTATGATCACCTGCTTCTAAAGCAGAAAAGATTCTTTATATGTAGTCACTCTCAAGGGAAAGTTTAGAAAGAAATTAGTATTTCCAAGCATCTGTTGAAAACTGAAGGAGAGGAAGAGAGTTAGTCTAAGCATTGGTCTTCTGCTTTTCCTGGCCATTGGCTGAAGAACTTGAGCTACTTCTGCAACCTGAGCATTTGCTCTGTGATTTTTGTCTTTCCTCACTTCCATATGTGTGCATGGGGCTGACTATTAGTTGCAGCATATTGACAAATGAAATGTGTTTGAACTGGATGTGGATAAATTTGATATATAAGAATGGATTATCTGGTATCACAGCACAAGTATTCTGCTATTTGTGGTTTCGGCTTTATTTTACAGCTGTAGTCTTAGCCTGCAACCTTCTGTTGTCACTACTTAGCTCTGCAAAGAAAACTCAGTAATGTATGGCACAATATATTTGCTGAAACTGAGTAAAATCCTTCAATTTTGTAAACAGAAGACAAAAATACCTTTTTTTTTCTTTGGTAAAGTCATGCACTTAGTCTACCACAAGAATAATTAAAACCATCCTGATGAAAACTGGGTTCAGTCTGGCATTGGAGAGCAGGAGATGAGGGAGGCTGTCCCTCTCTATGCTCTTGGTACTTTCTTCAGGGAGGGTTGTAGAGGGTAAGGAGGCAACTGCTGGTGCTGCCTCGTGGTTGTGCACATCAGCACACCTGCCATGCACAGCGGGGGTAGCTGCTCCTGCCCTGCACAGAACCCTCCTCCGCACCGGATGAGGTGGAAATCCTGGGCAGGGAGGAAGCGAGGTGTGGTCATGCAAGGGAAGACCATGAGGCAGTGGAGGGGGTGGAATTCAAGTCTTACATAAACCCTTGTTGGATGTTACGTAATTTCTAAGGGCTGGATATTTGGTATTTTCAAGCTTTTTTGTTACTTCTGTGCATTACTTAAAAGTCAATTTTAATGAAGATTGAAGGCAACTCAGCATTTCAGTTTCTCAGAGATTCTCAGGCACTCAAAAAAAAAGGCTTATTGTAAATCTAAGAAGCTTTTTTAAAAATCATTAAATCAGAATTCAGTTTGTGTTGTTTACATGTCTTCTCCTAATTCTGTGTGATCACATGCTGACTGTTTTGTCTTCCAGGCAGATTTTCTTGGTAATATGTCATCTGTTTGTGTGTGAAGAAGTGTAAAGTGTCTAATTCTTTCTACTGTTTACGTTCATAGAGTAATAACTCTTATTTTGTTCTTGAAGCAACTGCTAAAAGCCCCTCAGTGGAAGCACTAGAAACAATTAAATCATCAGTCCTAAATAGTTATGCACTAATGATGTGATACACTTCACAGAATACAGCAAAATTACTTTGGCAAGTACGTCTGTCCTGTGAACTTAAAATTGCTTGCACCATTTTTATAACTGGCAAGGTTTGAAATCTACACAGAGATCTGTGGAGAGAGGAATGTATTTTAATGCATAAAAATATATACAAATACATTGATTAAATTTTTTGGATGATCAAAACGAGGAATAAGTTGGAAGAGTTGACATAGGAATTTCAGTTTATTGGTGGCTACTATCTGAGGACAATACAACTTGGCTATCTCCACTATAAAGATCAGCAATAATTTACAAATACTTTAAAATCCAGTTTGCCAGCTCTAGAAGGCACTTGGATTTCTCCAAGCAAGTGCATGTGGTGTGGAAGTACCTCTGCTCAAGGCAGGAGAAGCTCTCACTTTGTTGGGCTGTATTTTGCTTGGCTGTTTGGGTTGGTTGGAGGGGTCACCTCACAGATAGGTCTGTCCCTGTGAAGCTGGGAAACAACAGCTAGACAGGGAATGGATTTTGCAGTAAAGTCTAGGTCCTGTGCTTTGTTTTGATTGCTGGGAAGATGGATGAAAACTCTGATGAGTTTCATTATCTTCCCTACAACCCTGCAATAGTTTGCTTTCTAAATACCAGCACATTGTATTCCAGAGTGGTAGTGTATTTGTTAAGACACCTCTTTGCTTGGGAAGTCTTTGCTTACCGGAAGCAGCGTACCTGAAGATCTGGGAAGTGCTGGCAGGCAAAGAGACAACCTGACATTACCCTTGGGTGTGTGTCCCTGCTCACTATTGCTGGATGGGCTCCTCATGGAGATCCTGCCACCATCACTTGCTCCCCTTTGCTTTCTGGCAGATGAGTTGGATCATAGCAAATTATTTTTCTGCTCCTGGAAAACCCTCATTTACAGATACAGCTTTCAAAGAATCAGTATGTGGCTGTAGAGGAAGTGCTTTAATTTTTTGGTTATGTTTAATCTGGAAAAATTCTGACTTTTTTTCCTGGAATTTTAGGAGGAAGGCAGCTAGGATTTCTCTTGCATAGCTATGCAGCACAGGTGTGTGTGCATTAAAGATATGTTGTTTATTATTTGGTTTCTGACATTCTAATTCAAATACCTTTTTGATTTAACATAAAAAGGTTGATAGCTTTATCAAATGGACAAAAATTACTTATTTTCCTGGATGGTCTTCAACATTTTTGAGAAATTAATGTCAGTTTCAGAATTTATGAAGGACAAAGAAATGGTATTCACTCATTCAAATAATTAATTAGAAGTAAATGCCTGTGGGTAGTGGTTTGTTTCCCATTTTAGGAGATTTAGAGGAAAATTTATTAATTGCTTTCAATTTTTCAGGCAGCCAACATCAAGCGTGAAATGACCTTCCATGCATTTCAACAGGAGGATGTAAAAAGTGACATCAGTCGAAAACTGCCAGACCAACAGTTTCTCCTGTTCACCACAAAGGAGGAAGATTTAAAAACAGCAGAGACCAAAAAACTAAACAGAGCTCATGAGTATGAAAAGGAAAACACTCGTTCTGTTTGTCTTCTGGAACAGAAGCGCAAGGTTGTTTCTTCAAATATTGACGTGCCTCCAGCAAGGTAAGGAGAGTTGGATTTTTTTGTTGTGTTTATTTTTAAGCTTTATTCCTTTTTCTTCCCTGCCATTTTTTAAATGGGATTTTAGGTACAAGTTTGGTAAACAGCACTATGAGCTAAGATTAGTGTTTGTGCCCAGCAGTGCAAAGTCAGTCACAGCCTTCCTCTTTGAGAGGTCTGCTGGGAAATTAAAATCACCAGTAGCAGAAAAGGAGAGCATCTGCAGAGTAGGACTTTGTAGTACATTTGCATTGTTTCTGCTTTTAGAATTTTTTTTCTGCAGCTGAGGTACTTGGAGAAGAGGATATGTCTTAAGAGGAAGAGATTGTTGACTCAGCTTCACCCTGAGAAGTAATCTTCTAAATTAGGCACAGAATCATCTTACCTGCTAACAGTTTATTTTTCAATTTTTTTTACTGTCATACTTGCAGACACTTTATATTCATTGGGTATTCTGTGTTGCAAGATGACAAGTGCTTTTTCTTTTTCTTATTCATGTTAGCATCAGTCTGTCTGTAAAGATATCTGCTTAATCTGCCTGGTAAATTTACTTGTACATAGTTCAGTAAAAGGCCTTTCAAGTTTATGATGCTACTTAAAAAATTTGTAGTCAAAACAGATGTTTAGTTTTCAGTTTATTGGCTTTCTAAAAACCAACATAACCAGCAGGTTCTACCACATCATCCAGAACAGGATGACTTGATGTTTTTCTGTGGCTGTCATAGATGTCACTTGCACTGAGACCATGAGCTTTTTTACAGAATTTTCCCTCTATGTATATGTAGTAAAAAGGTATGTATTAGAACCTTGAAAATGTTAGGATACTTATTTGAGATTCTCACTAGTAAGCAACTTTATAATGTCTGAGTGCCCTTCTCATTCATCCTGTGTGTCTCAAAGTAAATAAGATCACAAGAAAATGTAGGTCAGGAGGGACCTCAGGAAGTCACCTAGGCTAACCTTCTGCTCAAACCATATGTTAGTATTTCCGTTT
This sequence comes from Toxostoma redivivum, assembly GCA_013397375.1. Lineage (NCBI taxonomy): Eukaryota > Metazoa > Chordata > Aves > Passeriformes > Mimidae > Toxostoma > Toxostoma redivivum. The sequence continues at coordinate 510,230 of VXBI01014848.1, forward strand.
AACAACTCAGGCCACTAAGGTACAGGGTTTAAGTGCATTTTTGTGTGGCTTCATGCAGATAATCCACTTGAAGTAGTAGTCAAGCTCCCATTTTCTATAGCTACGAGATCATCCTTCCTTGGAGGGATGGATATTTTTTCCGTAATGAACTGGAAAAGAGGATGAATAAACGTCTTTAATGCCTTCTTAAGGCTAATTGTTACACCAGTTGTGAGCACAGGATACTTACGATGATAGGAAATAAGTTCACCTACTTATACTTACTTAGGAGATACTTAAGGTATCTCCTAAAGTTGTACTTTCCCTCTGCATGTATTTTGTTGGGAGCATAAAAATTACTGTGTTATGATGTTGTGTGTTTTCAGACATGCAGATTGAGCTCATGCATTAGCAGAATTAATGAAGTAGGGAGGAAACCTGGAGTTTATGTTCAGTAGTATAATAAATGTTTTGGTCATTCTTGCTTCGTATATTCAGTCAAGCTCAAGTTTTGATTTGAAGCTGAGGTGAATTACTGGGTCATTTGTCTACAGCTGACAGGAAGAACACTTAAACCTTTGCTTGGAGATCTTCCTAATATTTGCTGTTGTAACAGAGGGGAGCACCCAGTCTCTCTTCCTCGGCAGCACAGTTTGATCTTAAGTGACGTTCTCCAAGAAGACTCCATGCATTTAAACTTTCCTGCCTCTTTCTAGGCCCCTTTTAGTCTTCTGTCTAGGGCTGTGCTGAGAGAGTTGCATGTCCCCCAGAGGTGAATTCCTCCTTCCTTTGCCTCCTGGCAGGACTCGTTGGGTCAGCTGTCCTGTCCTCTGATGAGAAAATCAACCCACCTTCATAGATTTGTTATACCCAGTTGTGGAAGGTCATCTTGAATTAATCAGATAATGTTTACAATTATGTGGGACAAATAAGGGGTTTAATATGGTCTTAATTTCTTATTGCTATATACTCCATCTTTACAAAAAAACCCCTAAAATATTTTATTTTGTAAAGAGGATGTATGTAGTAATAAGTGAAAGTGAAGCTTTCTATTTATTTTGTTTTACAACCTTAGTGGAACTGAGTGGAACCCATTTCACTTCAGATGATGAAGTGAAAGATAACATTAAATTTTGCATTATCCAACTAAAGCCATAACAATATTTAACTGATTTTGAGGCAGAAGTTTATCATAGCTTCACATTCATTATTAGCAGGGGTATATGAATATGTCCAAAAGAGCTCTGAAAAAGTGTTTGCAAACGAGCTGTTAAGAGGTGGATAAATACATTCCACTTTGGCTGCAAAATGCAATAAAGGCCATCCCTTCTTAGCTGTTTTTAAGGATCTCAGTGAATAAGAATGGAAATCTCTGTGAGGCACTATGTCTAAAATAACTAACAGTTCAGCAAAACACGAGCATAATGTTTCTTTGAGGCATTCAGCTTCAGGGCTTTTATTATTGCTTATAGACTCTGAAATTTTAGAAATGCAAAAATATCTTAACTGAGTCCTATTGTTCTGTGTGATTGATAATCAGGTGCATGGAAATTATAGTAAAAATTTTATTTGATGCAGAATTTTTAAATTTGTTACTTACATTTTAATTTTATATTGTGAAAATACTACAAATGTTTCTTTAGATCTATGTTATGTCCTGTACTGGAAGTGTCTTTTGGATTAAGACAGGAGGAGATCATGACTTTTTCATAGTGATTTTTATTTTTGGAATGCAAGAAATTAAATTACAGTTAACAGCATTAATTCTTTCCCTTTTCAGATGTCTTCATTTGATCATTTTGAACAAAATTTATCTCTGCTAAATCACGTTACTTCTTCTGAAATGCAGATAAGCATAAATGAAACTGTTCAGCTTGAGCAAATGAATTACTTCATATAATGTGGAAACTTGAATTCTTTATTTTCCTTCAAATATTGAATTTATTGTCAGTTTTGATGCATAAAGGACTGCAGTCTTGGAAGAAAGGGTCTGGCTTTGAACTGCAGTTACCTCTGAGAATTGAGATGTTATTTGTAGAAGAGAGAAAAATACACTTTTGGTTGATCTGCAGTTCAAACAGCAGCAATCAAACACAGCCAGATCCATGGATCTGAGTAGTGAAAAGCCATTTTGTAAAAAGAGAGTGGTATCACTGTGGGACTAATCACCTTGTCTGGTGGGCAGAAGCAAGCCCACTAGCCAGGTCTGCCAGTATTTCAGATAGCAACATCTTAGGGGTCAGATGTAATCAGAGATGATGTCCCCGGTAGGCAGAGGTGTGGAAGTTAACAGGACCTTCTTGCTCATTTGTATTTTCTTCAGTTACTTACCATCATGGACACACAGTCCCAAAGCATGTCAGTAAGAAAGACATGAAAGAGCCTGGACTGCTGATACAGTGGGTGTGAGGATATGAGGAGGGACCCAGTGCAGGCCAGATACACAAGGGAATGGTTTCTACCTCTTGGAAGAATGAGAATAGATGGATGAGTGGTGGAGAGCAGGGGATGAAGTTTCCTTTCTTTGAGTAAAATGTGAGAATAAATGTCTGAAAATGGTGGTGGTGTTAAAGGCCTTTTAAGACTGAAGTGTTTTGATCAATGGTAGCTGGAAACCCTTCAGAACTTAAATGCTTTAGTGTCAGAGGATGTCCTTTCAGGTGTTCCAGAAGGCACGAGGCAGGCATCACTTCTACCCCTCTGATGGGTGATGGTATGATTTGAATAAATAAACTGATTTTCTTTTGTTAGTCTTCAGCTAGATGACCTCAAAATATCGTGAAATTTCTGTTATCCTCTTGATACATCATCCTGCTTTTGCCCAGCCCTCCTGTAATCTGTTGTCTCTGAAGAAAAGAACAAAAGATAAATTTTCTAACTGCCTAACTTTTTCTAAATAGTTTATGCTGCTAAAAGACATGCCACAGCTAAGCATCAGCTGCTTAAAACACTTCCTTATAGTGTTAAAATAGTTATTGTGCAATAAACCCTAGCTGCTGTGCTCTTCTGTTTCACTGCTGTTAAGCAGTCACATTTGCCATGACAATAATATATTGGATTTTGCTATCTTCTGATGCTTTTGTATTAAAAGAAGCTGCTCTATTACTGTGAAATTAATTTTTATTCCTGTACCTATATTTTATCTACTAATTAGTTTATAATTTAATGGAAAAATATATTAAATAATTGAAATAAAGTAAATGAAATGTCTCTAGGAATTTTCTCAGTCATTGTCTCTTTCAGTCTTTGTAGAATAACTACAGAAGGCTGGGGCAAAATGAATTTCAGCCATGTTTCCTGACCATCATTATAAAGAAATAGTACAGATGGTGATGTATTTTCATCCCTAAATGATTTTCTTGCCTGGTCTCTCCAGGAACATAGCTCTGGGCAGCCTTCTGATTAGAATGTGTTGTTGATCTGTAAGGCCTGCTGGGCATGATTGATTATGCACCATGCATTCCAATGGAAACATTTGCATATTTTCATAGCCAAAACTCTCCAGGAGCCTGACTCCAAGATCAAAAGCAGTATCTGCTAAACTATGATAACCTCACTGGAAAAACTTCCCAATCTGCTTGTAGAGGGAAGAACCTGACAATCAAATTGTGCTTTTCTGTTTATCCAGAGGTGGTGTTTATTCAGAGATTGTCTTTTATTAATTTTCTCCATCTGTTTAAACTTGTCCTCAGTTTTCTTGGGGGAGCTTCTTTCCTGTATCTCTCACAATTTTCACTGAGGAGATTTCAGAGGGCATCAGCTATTTGTTGGCTGCTGAGCATTTTCAGCCTATTTGGGTGAAAACAAAGGTCAAGAAACCAGGCTGTGCTTTGGAGTTACTGACTGTAGCTCTGTGAGCTTCTGAGCCCTCTAAGTTTCTGCTAGCCCAATAGCTTTTCATAGAGGTGTGATATTTTCTCCCATTTTTTCACAATCCTGTAGGTTGAGTACTCCTGTTTCTTAAGTTTCATTTTCTGTACATTCATGCTACTTAGAAACTTTGATAACAGTTGTTTTTATATAACAGAAGCCACTCCCAGTGTCATTCCCATATTTCAGAGCTTCTGTAAAAATTCTGATATTTGGCAATACCATGCATTTAAAAGCAGCTTCTACACATAAATGCACCAGCAAATTATTGAAGTAGTAAATTGTTGCTTTATTTGCTACACTTTTTTAGTTAAATATGTGTGCAGCTTAATTGAATTTTACCCAATCAGTCAGTAGAGCTTGATTATATTTAATATTGATGGTAGTAAACTGCTTGTCATGGTCTGCTAGAAAATGTTGTAGTGCCTTCTAGGATCAAACTATCTTATAAAAAAAAAAGTCTTATCCAGAGAGCAATAAGAGAATGAGTCTGTTAGCATATTTTGAAGTAAAAGCCTATGTATTTCTTGATGTACTTTCTATATATTATTTCTTGATACACTATCTATTTACTTTCTAGTGCTACATTTCCTTTGCGTTCTAGAGGGACTGTGGATGTCCTTTGAGCTCTGTCTGCAGTATGCAAAAACCATGTAAAAGAAACTTCTTTGAAAAGGATAGGTTAAATTGCTAATAAAAACTCTGCAGGTAGTGACCACAGAGCCAAACCACAACTCCAGAATTCACCTTGCTCATCTTCAGGTTAGTTGCCTGGGTGTGCATACTGTTTGGATGACAGCATTCCTGGAAGCTTGCAAACTGCTAGAAACTCACCGTTTAAGTGGTGAGATGTGTCAAGTCTCAAACGTGCTGGAGAGCAGAGTAGAGCTGTCCCATAAGTATGGTTAAGCTTTCTATTAATAAGCTTGTATTTCCTAGCTGGTGGTATGGACTCAGGTATTACTATTCTGAAGTCCCCACTGCCAGAGAGCCACAGCAATATGCTGGATAGGATTGTTTATTGAAAGAGGTGTAGCATTCCCAGCTGTAGAAAAATTTGCTCTGAAATTGTGCATAATGTATCTTTATTTTTCAGTGGACCTTTGTCAGTTCCCCTATTTCTCTCCTTTGTGCTGTGCTGTGTGCAGATTTGACACTTGCAAGATATTTCATACTTGACTGTGTCACTGACATCCCCACGACCATCATGTTCAATCAATTGCAGCTTCTAGAGGAACCAGTTATCTGACCAGTACAATTTATTTTCATCACTTGTCTTAGATATGCTGGATGGCCTATCTAGCAGGATTTCACCAGCATAATCTTCTTGTTAAAGCACAAATTTTGGATAAGTTAACATTTCTGTTGAGGTATTTTTTCCCTGTAATGTTTAAAGTGGAAGGAATATTAATCCCCTGAATAAAGAAACATGCTCTTGCTGTTCTTTACTTCTAATGTTTCATATTTGATAGTGATTCTCACACAGTGGGGTGTAATGGCAACTATGTGTGACTGTGGGCTTTGAGCCTTGTTTGCTATAATTGATTCTGTGAGAGCAGGATGTGATTTAACAGTGATAGACCTAACAAGGATACAGTTGAAGCTTATTTCTCATGAAAAAGTGATTCTCTTTGATGGGACCTTTTGTAGCACTGGTCATCACTTCTTAGTTCATTGTTCCCAGGTTTCCACAGTATTAATGTTAGAAGAGGGAACTTTAACACCAACTGGTGACTTTGGCGGTCTGGATTTTTGGCCAGTGTTAGTTTCCATTTTTTAAACTTTGGACTTGCTACCCAGTGAAAAATAAAATGTGTGAAAATTTGATGATACAATTAAGTTTGGTAAAGCTAAGTTGTTCTACTGCCTGACATTGCAGTCAGTATTATTTTAGGTAATTATTATTTTCAGATGGAGTCTTTGCTTGGGCATGTGTATACACACACACATATATATATATACACACATATTAATAAGTTTACTATTTCTCCCAGAAATCCTGTGTTCAAAGCACTGCTTTGAAGATTTGTCTTCATCTGTCAGAGTATACCTACTTTTCTTAAAATCTGTTAAGCCAGTACAAAACGCTACATAATTTTATCTGTGTGATGGAAGTTGCCAACAGACAGTGATCTCATTAAGAAGCAAATATCAATGAATTCCTCAAAAGTGGCATGGAGGAAAAATGTGTCCCTAATCTGCAGCAACCATTAGGCGCTGGTTTGTGAAGAGCTGCATTCAGTCTGCACTGCTGCTCTCTGTGTTAGCCATTGATGTGAATGCACGGCTTGTTCTCAGCTCTTCAGTTCCTTTAAAAAATGGAGTGTAATTTCAAAACACTCTTCAACAGCAGGCAATATTCAATAAGAGTAATTTCTTTGTGGCTTGTGTTAGCTGTGGCACAAAAAATTTCCACTTGAAATGCCATCTGTGCTGAGAAAAAGAAAAAAGTCAATGGGTACATGGTTTGTAACTTGTGTGTCTGAAAAACATGCAAGAATGGGCTACTGTATATAGGGTTACACAGATTAAACACATCATAGCTATGTTCATAGCTATAATTTTATTTAAATACTGTAAAATTAAAATACTCTGGTTTCTTCAGTGATACTTGATGTTGTATCACTGAGGTCATCAAAGTCTCCCTTTCTGAGAGAAGTTGTATCACTGACAGTTATTTGCAAAATATTTTTAGAAGTTTTTGTCTTAAGCGGTTCAGCATCATATGCATGAAAATGTTAATTTTAAACATTTTGAAAAAAGGAGATAGAAATTGTTGCTTTTCTCCATTTATGATAATATGCTTGCATTGTGTGTACACAATGTTACATGTTATTTTGTTTGTATCCCCAAGAAAACTACACTACAATGAAACTCCTATGACTCTTATTCATGTGGTATGTAAGCCATATAAGTCGTTTGTATAAAATAAAATATTTTAAGCTGTCTTTTTTTAATAACTATAAGAAATATTTATATGATTATGCATATCAGATACTTGTTTTGCCTATTACTGCTTCAGGTTTTGTGACAATAAGGGTGTTGTCAAAGAAGGGAGCACTTAATCACTTTAAAATAGCAGTATCTAGATTAGGAGATGTGTGCAAATTAGATTTTTCTAAAGGGCTGTTTTTATTTGAAGCAGAACCCCATCTTCTTATGGTTTTATTAATCTGCATAGTTTAATATAGTCTATAATTCATTCCTCTCAAATCCCTGATCATTTTGAGAGCATGGTGGAACAGAAGTGAAGCTAGATACACAAGGTCTGTGTGAAGCCTGCACAACTTTTGATCAGCTGTTAGTCTTTCAAAAAAGATTCCATCTGATCTTGTTACTGAAGCAGCACTTGGTAACATGGTATTTCACCACACCTGTACTACATGTGAAAAGCCTAGCTCCTTACGTGGATGAACAGCTCTTTGGAAGCTTGCAAAAGTATAACCTGATCACAGTTTTCTCGAGCCTACAATAAATAATAGTTTTTGTTCTTCAAGTATGATAGTGAAGCTTTGCAATTTTGCATGGGTCTCTATTTTAAATTCTGCCATAAGAATTCCTGCAGGTGATCTGACACTGTGACCTCAATCTGTGCTTGCTACCCAGTGACCAGAACAGAGGTAGTAGCATCTTCAGAGGACTGGGGGAAACTGCTTAGAATATGAGCTGCTACTAGTTGTCTCAGCAGAGAAGTTCATCCCAAAGTAGTTTGATTTTTTGGTGTTCCATCAAAAGAGTAAAATGAAATTAGATGAGAAATTTTGCTAAAAATATTTAACATTCCCAAGCAAATGTTTATACTCTGTATAAAACCAATGTTTAGAAACATTTGTTTGTTCTCATTTTGGGATAAAATATTCTCTCTTAGTGGCTGCATATGTGATAGCCTCCTCAGGGAACTGAGGTAAAAGTATAGAATAAAATTGCCAAAATACAGTAGCAGAGTGTTTCCTTAATTACACATTATACTAAATTCTAGATATCTTGAGTGTTGTCCTTCCTTCTTTCCAGCGGCCTATCAGAAGCCTACAAATGGCTGGACAACTGAGCTGTGTTGTCCTATGGAAATAGTTGTCCTCTGCAGCATCAACACCAGCATGCTGCACTGAGGCTGCTGCTCTGTTGACACATGTATTTTTTTATAGTAATGGCAGTATTCCAGATGGTAAATGAAGTCAACAGCCAATTGATGCTTCTAGTAAATTATTCTTATATTGTAAGTTGTTTTAACTGTTGCTCCTAATTTGATTTGGTTTGTTACCCAAAACTTAATGTCATGGCTGTTTGTTTGAGGAAGAACAGAGGGTGATATTTCCACAAGTAGCAGATGTACTGTCACTATCAGCTTTATAATGCAGTGTAGAGCATGTGTTTAGGTAATGCTTTCCCCAGGAAAACCTCTGTTAAATACTTTGTAGTCTTAATTTTGTGTGTGAAGGATGTTCTTCATCCCATCCCAAGCTTATGCTCCCTGCTGTGTATGTTAATTTGGATCATGTCTTTTGTTTTCATTGTGTATGTCCAATTGGTTCCTCCCTTGAAGGCAGGCAGTGACATAAGGTGTTAAAAAAGGCACTTAGTACTTTCCTATAACACACACAGTGCCACATACTGCACTGTCACCTGATGGCTTGGAGTGAGATTCCTCACTTGGCTGGGTGTGGAGGGAGAAGATGATGAAGAGGGTGTGCTGGACCTATTCTGATATTTCTAATGAAAAGTGTCTGTGAAAAAAAGGTTTGATGTCACTTCCTTATAAGCCTGCTGGTGCTTTAGAAATAGTATTTTGGCTGCTCTTTCCTAGCTTAACACCTCACAACTGCATGCTGAAGTCATGGACTGTTGTCAGTGCCCTCTTGGTCTAAATGATTTGCTCTTTTCTCTCTAATAGAAGGGCTGTTAGTATGGGGAATGTTAATGTTATCTCTTGCTTCTCAGTGTTGCTTAATTTATTTTATATAATAGTGATTGCTTTTATGGGGTTCATGGGGCCCTTAGCTCCAAGATTACAGATGAGTAGTTGCCACAGTAAATGCAGAATAGCTATTAAATAATATGTTTATGGATGTGTATACACATACACACACACGCGCACATGCATATATATTTTAAATTGGAATTAAGCATTTGTTTGGTGGCATACTTGTGTGCTCATCTCTAGTATCTAGAGAAATGTCTTCTTGATATTTAATTTTTCTAAATTAATGTTTCTACTTCAAGTACCTATCTAGAGTACTTTTAGATCACAGGAATACTAACAGCAGTAGTAAAGATCTAATCAATGTTGAAAGTCCTTTAAAATCTATCACATGAAAAGGCTTATGGTTACACTTATTGTATTTTGTGGTATATATTTTATGATTATGTTGACAGAAATTCAGGGTATTACAAAGGAAGATACATTACTCTCTTGCTAATCTCTGATGAAATTATTTGCAGAGGAATGCACAATTTTGTCACTTTATTATGTTCTGATCTCAGTAAGAAGCTTGAAGAGAAAATCTGCATTGAATGTATAATATGGGTCTTACCAAACTAGATACATATTGCTTTTATAATAAATCATTAACATTAAAGCAGTTCAAAACCAAGCTTTCACATCTTAAGACATAATAAACATATATTGGTCCTATAGATAGAAGTTTTGAATTACATTATACAACAAATGTTCTTACTTACCATTGGTTGGGTTTTTTCCCCCTTGAGATTTTTTTGGCAACCTCTTGTGCAGACATCCAAACTGCTCACAGTGTTAATTGAGTTTGCCTGTCATTATTATGGCAGAGGAATATGAGAGACAGCACTTTTGCAGTGAGGAGTTGAATTTGAGAGCAAGGGAAAAATACTGTGTTGCTGTGAAAGAAGCCACGAGGGCTCAGTAGTCCCATCTACCAGTGCTATCCATCTGTTTGTGGCTTCTTTCTATGGGACAAGCATTGAGGTCTCAGCAGCTGCTGCCCCGCAGTCATGGTTGCAGCTAAGCCTCCAGAGCAGTTGGAGATGTTGGTCTCCTTTCACCGGTAAAATCTCCCCCCACAATGGAGGGGCTGCCTGGGTACAGCTGAGGAGACTCTGACTCCTGGGTAGTTTTCAGTGTATATGCCTGGTAAAATACAACCTTCTAACAGGGCTGCAATTCATCACGGTACTTCAGTGTCATTACTACCTTTTAAAGTACAATTGGCTGTTTTTACTTGGCTCCCAGTGGTCTTAGATGGATGGCTTGCTTACTTGCTACAAATGTATCAGAAACAGGAAATATGGAAGATAAAAATCTTCAGTTGGACTTTGAAACTGAAAACAAGCTGTACTTCTGTTCATTGCTGTATTGGGGGCAAATGCTTAGCCATGGGGGCTATGTTCATTCCTATACTGGGGGCAAATACATGCCTTTCTTACTTTTTAAAATTAAAGCTTGTCTAAGCTGAATGTATTGATATCATGGGAATTTAGAAAGCATCTGGCCTAGACTGCCCTCCTGCTTTGTAAGACCTGACTCTCTGTGCTCTGTAGCCTCCTACCTTTCACTTTGTGAATTCCTCCTCCCACTTGTTCTGCCCAGGTTCGTTCTGTGGTATCTTCTCTAGCAATCCCTTAAAACCACCAGTGACTCTCTAAACCTCACCTTCTTTGAAATACTTGACATTTTTCACAGTCGCTCTTCTAAAGCATTCCGTTTCATTCCAGTGAGGAAAAAATTTTTCTTCCACTGCAAAAGATACACCTCAAATCATCTTACACTTCTGTGATGCACTCTATAAACTGTATGGAATACATTGTATTATGCTTAATTAAGAAATTACATAGTTGCCATATTATGCACTAAGTGTATTTGTGTGCCTGGAAAATATCCAAGCAGCCTTTCCTTGGCCCCACCACATTATGAAGGAAGGCTTCTGAGAGCTGTGCAAGCTCGTGGTGGGAAGGAATTAGCTGGGAAAAAGCAAATCTGGCTAACTGCATACATGAACCCAGTCGTAATTATTTTGCTACTATTTTAATGAAATTATCAACATTTGGTATATGATTATTCCCAATTTTTATTTGGGAGAGAGCAGTGAACAACAGACAAAAGTTCGAAATCTGCCTTGGTTGGTGGGAAGTATCTTCATGTCTGTGACCAAGCCAAAACTAACAGATTTTAATAAGCAAGCGCAGATGTATATACATGCTAGGATATGTTTTTACACAACACTAAATTACCAACAGGATAATTAAAATTTGCTGAGTAATGCCTGTGGTGAGGCCACAAACAACATGCATATTATTTTCTTTATGTAAGCAGTGAGGGACAAATCGTTTCCCGTTTCTGTAAACAGTACAACCTAAAGAAAACACTAGACTTTGAAGAAGGTTATCTTTCTAACTACAAACAAACAGAACAAATTTTAAAAAAAACAAACTAAAAAATGCCAAACACAAAATCCCAAACCGAGCCCCACAAGCCAAGTGAAGAATAGACAGCCAAAAGCCTGGAGAACAACCATTATGAACACATGGCTAATTTCCTCTGTTCCTAAACCGGTTTTGTTACTATGTATTGCTAAGTCTAATGAGTTGGGTTTGTTCACTCTATACTTGAGACAAAACACACACAGTTATCACAGTTATCTCTAGACAATGACAGGAGCCTGCTAGTCTGCCAGTTCTGCAAAAACGTGAGTGGGTATCTGTTATGGAAATTATGTTTTATGGGCTTGAAGGTACCTTGCTTCCAGCACACAAAACTGGGCCCTTTTTAGGCTATTGGGAAGTGTTCATTGTAACTCCGTAGGGCAGCTACCTGTGCAAGACAGGGACTGGTGATGGGAGTGAGCAGTGCCATGGTGTACACGCAGTGGGCTGCTCTTGCTCTGCTGAAGCAAAAGAACTCTGCTGCTGTGCAGCCTCCCTAGTCGATTTCAGTGAAAGCAAGGTGTGACCATCATCTGCAGTACCTAACTTGCAGAGAAAGGTTATGGAATTGATAAAAGACTACAAAAATCTAGGAGGTCATTGATAAAGATTTTCCTTGGAACCTATCTATGTATATGTACAAAGAGTAAACTCTTTGTGTTAGAATTTATCTTGATGACAAAATGGATATGCTGTCATTACTGCAGAGCCTTGCCTTGTTGGTAGAGAGAATTGATGTTGTTTTAATAGAAAATATTTGAACATATTTTAACAACCTTAAACTTGTACCATGTTCTGTTTAAAAAATATGCCCAAATGCTTATCGCTTAAGATATGCATGTCTGCATATTTTATTTCTGGTGTATTTCCATATTTCCTGTATCATCATCTATGCCAAATAATTGCTCACTTACTACACTGGTAGCTTAATACTGTTGCCTCAAAGATGTGTTTAGAAGATATGATAGATACTGGCATAATATGATTTATAGCGTTGGAATAGAATAACCATAGGTTAAAAATCCCCCATGGGGAATAGAGATCATGCAGGATCAGTAGTATTTACCCCTTTTGGTAACTGTCTCATCTGTTCTTCAAAGTCTGTACCTGATGGCAGGTCATCATTTAGAAGGGCAGACAGTTCCAGGATTTAAATATTTTTTCTGCTATAATTCTTTCCAGTTACAGCTAAAACATTCATTGTTTTTGTTTTTTGCATGCATTGCCTCTTCCCCATACCCCAGTGGGCATGGAGAACAATATAAGCTCTTCTTTATATTTATTTATTTATTTTCTCTGCCATTGTTCTACATAGTGGATGGGACAACTTATATCCAATTGCTATTTAATACAGGTTGCAGGAGTAAAGTTGAAAATGAGGATCCCTTGGGCAATCATCCCATTTCATTGTGTCATAGATGTTCAGACTCTGGCCTTCTGCCAGGGGCAAGGGGTTGAAGCACCCTCTGGAAAGCTGGGGTTCAGGTTTGGGATGGGTTGGGATGGGGATGGGACTGACACCAGTCAGCAGAGACACACAGTGGCAGAAATCCTTGAGCACATCACAATCAGGAAACCAAAGATGCCTGTGGTTCCTGTGTTGCTCATGAGGAATTCTGTTGGTCATGCCTTTTAAGCATCTGTATTTTCTGTGGTTTTATTATTATTTTCCCCCCTCTGCCTCATTTCTCCAGTTTTAACACAGAAGGTAAAATAACAGTGGAGAGGATTAAAGGAGCTCCACAGCTGGTTCAGTACCTGTGTGAGATTAGTGAATAGAATAACCAGGTTCCAATTGATGGCATTTTAGTGTGCTGGTTCAGAAAACCTGTCCTGAAAACTGAATCCAGCACTTGTTTTTCCACATCAATGCGTTGTATGGGCACAGCTTGGACCTGACCCAGTCTGCTGTAGTTCATGTATGGTTGGAAGCCAAGAGAAGCACTTTTATCCGCCAAAGAATGGCATGAAAACTAGTTTAGTGAAGGCATATTTGTTGTTCACTTGCAAAGCAATAGTCGCCTCTGCTAGCTCTACATTTTAAACTGAGCAGTCTCCTTTTTTTATGATGCTGAATATGCTTCAGTTGCACTTCCTGCCCCCACCTCCTTTTTTCTGTCTTCCCCAAAATGTATATAGGATCCTAACAGCAGAGTGCTGCTGCAGTGAGGGAGGCTTGCTTTGAGGAGTCGGTGCTTTTGAAACAGTTTGTTTACAGCAGGTATAAAGCGGGAGCATTGTTTTACACCTTGAAGGAATGGGGAAGTTGGCAACTGTGCAGCTTTGAAACTTGATTACTATTTGTTTGAATAGTGATGCAGTAGTAGATAGGTTTTGACAAACTCCAGATTGCAAAACAGTGTTGATGAAGAGGATTTGTTTATGTAAGTGTGTATAGTATAGATAAATATATATGCATATATTTAAAGCCATGTGAACATTAATTTTAAAAGTCTCTGGTTTAGATGATTCTCAAGGGTAACTTCTATTTTCCCTTCCTCCCCATCCAAAAATATTTCAATTGTCTTCTGTGGGAATTGGGTTGAAGTTAGTCCTGGAAATGGTTGAACAGATGACCCTCTGTTAAAAGTGAAGGACCATTACCCAGATATTTTTAAGTGCATCATGCAGTTGAAACTCACATTCTCCAGGAATTAATCACTCTGGGAATGGCTGCTTTACTACGTTTGCTGCAAATTGTTTCCCATTTATTTTCCCTTGTCCATGTCTGCACACAGTTATGTACTGCAGCACGGCTAATTAATGTGCTGTGTAATTTAGGAGAGATGATTTTTTGCTTTTTAACTGAACTTCAGACATGGACAGAGATGACTTTTAGGGGAAAAGGTCTGCTTCAGTATGTATAGGATAGCAACTGTGCTGACAGTAAAATTAACAGCTCTTTGTACAACATTTTTATGATTCAGTGCTGTACAGACACTAATGTGTTCTAAACTGTGAACACTAAGCAAAACCACTTTAAAGATGTTCAAGAAGCAATACAGCAGGAGGAAGTGGCTGCCCAGCAAGGCAGGGACTGTACTAGGATAAGAAGTGGAGACTTCCTGACGGCCAGCCCTGCTCTCATCCTTCTTTTAATTCCCAACAGGCAGCTTCTCTTTCTGTCTTTTGTGCCCCATTTACACTTCTCATCTAAAGTCCATTGTTCAAAGTTCTACCTCAAAGTTGACTTAAAAAATAGGGAAAAACCTCTGATCCAAACACAAAGCAAAATACCTTCTACTCCATATGAGGTCTTACATTCTTATTAAAAAAATCTGTATCATTCTTGCCTGTTTTCCAAATGACCTTGGAAAAGTCCTTAGTTTCTCTTAGATGTTAAGTTGCTTTTTATTTTCTCATATTTGGATTTAAATGATGGTCCAAAGTGTGTATTCTGAAAATGTCATTTATTTAAAACCTTTTATCTTTGGGTGTCTAACAGAAATTATGTAAAGTGTGGTTTTAAAGCAGCTGAGCATCCAGACTTGCAGTTGTCACAGGCATTTTGTGGTGAGACTTGTACATGAGTTTATCAAACTGAATCATCCACTTTCTGAAAAGGATGGGCTAAGTGAATTGTCTAGGTTGACACAAGGGAGCTGCTAGCCTTGGCAGTACATTCTGACTCTCTGTCCTGCTGCACCATAGCAATTTTAAGTTATTGCCAGTCTCTCAGATCAGTCCAGAGAAGGTGTTAAACAGCAAATTTTAACAGTGGTCTGGCAATGAAGAACTGAGATTTTTATGTTTTTATCTGGTTTAAAGCCCATTTTGCAGTCATATTGGTCTTGAAACAGAAGAGTGTGATTCAAAGCAGTTGAGATTTAGAAGAATAAAAGTATCATTCAGTCTTTCATTATAGCTTATTTTATGAAGATCTTAGTGTCTGTGATACCAACCCTTGCACCTCACCCAAATGTAAAAGTAAATAACAGAGTGTACATTTTTGGAGAAGAAAATACATGCCTCATGCATTTGATATTCTCCACAGGTCAAGCCACAGGAATGAGCTGGATGATTCCTCTGCCAGTATGAGATGGGATGGGGGGATTCAAAGCATGTGTACTGTTCTCAGCAGTTACACACTTATGAACCTAAGCTACATGAAGAATTACTAGAAGTGGGAAAGTTAAAGTGGGGTGCACAGCATGTGTGCATATTTTATAAGCATATATAAATATATATTTTCTATATAAATAAACAGTACTACAGAAGAATACATGCCAGTCACAGTCATAGTGGTAGAAGTGGCTCTGTTACAGCATCAGTGCTTCCTACACCATATGTTGCTGGTCTCTTGCAGTGCTTTGCTTTTGTTCAGCAAGACTCTCCAAACTAAGCATCCCATCATAAGGACTGACTAGCATGAAGATGCTTAAAAGACTAATCTCATTAGATAAACTCATCATTTTTTGTACACATAATGGAAGCTTCTGAGCCAAAGAAAACAAATTGTGTTTGAAATATGACTCTGCTGTGAGACAAAAGAAGCAGGGATAAATCAGCTGAAGAAAATGTTGTGGTAAATTACTGATGTGATGGTCTTAAGTAGTGTGTTAGTAGTGTCCTGTGGTTGTTTGTCTAGCAGCAGATATTATATTAAGTTTGGCGATCCCCCAAATAAAGTATTGGCTTGGCTTATTAAAACTGGAAAAGCTGCATTTAACCAATATGAACCTTCTCTTACAGCAGATGTTAGGGACATGCAGAACGTAGAAGAGCAGAGAAAGCTTTCTCCTGATTATGCTGGTGCTATTTAACTGGAGAGTAAGCATATTTAGAACCATTAGTAACTTGATTGTGTTTTACATTGATAGAGCTGTGCTTTGGTGAACTGGTGATTTTCCCTGTTTAACCAGGCCAGCACTAGAACTGAGCTGATTTTCTCTTTACTCTTTTATTAGTAATATTTAATAGTGCTTCACTAGCTCATTGAAGAGAAAAGGCAGAAAAATGAAATGTCTGGTGAGAAGGTGCAATTTTGTATTTTCTGATGGTTTCTGAAATCCTGCACTAGCTAGGGAACCCTTCTGCTCTGCCCATTGGCATTTCAGCACCTCTGCTGGAGCCTCTGTGTCTCTTAGAGCTTTGCCCTATAGATTGCATATTTTGTTTCCTGGGGATCTGTTCCTTCCCATTTTCACATCTGGTTGTATTTCCTAGTCCACTGGGACCTAAACTGGGGTGAAAATTCTGTTCTCAGACATGAGTTTACTTCCACCTGGCACATAGCTCTTGAAGTCTTTCTGGTTATTTCATCCAAAAGTCGTTTTCTTGCATATTCTGTGTATATTTCCTTTGTACCCAGCTATATGTTTTCCATGGCTTGCGCAAACAGATCTTTCCAGAGATCTTTAGGTATTCCTTAAAGTGCCACTTCTGCCTGATGTTACACCACAGTTTTCCCTCTTCTGGTTTTGGGCATGCCTCTTTCTGTAGGTGGTGTTGATGCAACTGCCCATCTTGCATCTTACGGATTAGATCCCTGCCTGTGAGAAACTGGCAGCAGTCCCTGGTTCTGAACTTGTGTGATGCAGATCAAAGAAATGTAAATTAACACATCCCAATATTAAAAAAGCCACATAAGCAAGTTCTGTATGCAATTACGGTACTTCTGGAAGGTTTTTTTAAAACCATCCTTTAAACCATTGTAAGTTGCATTTGCCTATACACAGTCCCCAGAAAAGACATTTTATATTCCATAGAATTTCAGAATAACATTTACAGAATTAGATTATTTTAGAAAGATTAATAATAAGTAATGAAAGCGCACCTATCATTTTGACTGTCCAAGTGGGTATCATTCTGTACATCCTTTGAAAGCCACAGAAATAAAGTTTTATATGTCAGTAGAATTTTTCCATATTGTAACTCTTCATGTATATATTTTCTGCTTGAAGAGGCTTGCCAAGCACTAAGGACTACAACTTTTTGCCATTAGTCACTAAATTGCATTAAATATTTGTTTTGTGCAGATGGAAACAAAATATGGAAGAGCTTAAGTTAAATTTTTTTGTCTGAATTACAAACCTAAAATTTCTTATTTGAAGCGGAGAACTTACTGACACATTTTGTTACCATCTTCTGGGGCAAAGTAATAGCATAGAGAGATCAAACAATCTATTGTTTCATCTCAACTTCCTAAAGTTTCTAGTTAGACTTTGTCCAGGTTAGCTCCAAGAATCCAGTTGGAGGTTGCGGGCCGGGGGAGAGCATGGAGAAGGGAGAGGTACAAGCTGTTTGACATTGAGTAAATATTGAAGGATAAGTATGTTTCCTCAAACTGAGGTAGAATGAAGCTACAGAATTTGGATCTGGGGGCTAATTGCCAAAGGCTGATGCTAACACGGGAGATGTCCAATTCTTCATAATACAGAGTCTATTTACAAGATTGAAAATCTGCATTTGGATCAGAAGGGATGTTTTGGCTTTTTTTTCCTCTGCTGAAATCTTATTTTCTGAAATCTTGAGCGTAATAGCGTGCAGCTATTTACATGGGAAGACTCGGCAGGATTCCTTGGAATAAGAGGTTGAAGGAAGAGCCTAAGCATTTGTGCAGACTATTTTATGGCATCCTGTGTTTGTATGTGTCCCAAAGTCTGTAGCTAAAGTATGGGTTCGTTAATGAATATATTATTTTTATGTATTTTAGGTTTCTTAATCTCATATCTAAAAATGTAATTGGGACTTGTATTAGTTTGGAATAACAAGGTGTTCCGCTTGTTAATAGGTGAATTAGTTCACAGTTTATTGAGCAAAGAAACTCTTCAGTTTTGTTTTTCTTTTGGTATCTGAAAAAGGTCCTAGTCTGGAATGACATCACTGTAATTGATATTAAAAATGCTTTGCAAAGTTGTACTACTCAAGTTCTCTAAGCTAAAAATGTTTTCTAACCTTAGAGTTGGACCTTTTTCCTCTGCTTTCACACCAGGCAGGTTGTGTCAGGCTGTAATGGTCCTTTGCCCCTCTGCAACTCCTCTCCGTGTGACCTCTAACCAGTTCCTTCTGGCTTTTTCAAGTGCTTCTCAAGCATTTCTGTCACTTTGAAAATACCCCAGTTGTGTTCCCCAGGGAGTAGCCATGATTCCTGTATGGCTGGGGGGCCTCTCATGTTGTGGCACATCTTTTATCTTGGCTTAGACCATATGGTAATGACTTCTGGGTACAGCCTGCTGCCCTGCATCCTTTGTCACTGTTAAGTGTGCTGCTTCTGCAGCTTGTCTATGTTTGATTTCTTCTCATTTTCTATTTTTCCTCTGCATTTAAGAAGCTATACTCTTTTCCTTCAGAGACCTGTTTCAATTCTCCACTGTATTGCTGTCTGCAAAGCTCTTCAGACATCAATGAGAATCACTGTGTGCCTAGTTTCTTTCTCCAAACTCTGGGTATTAGAGAGCATATAGTTCAACAGGCAACATGAAGCACAGAAAATGCATGAGTTTGGAAATAAAACTAGCAAACCTGTAAACCTCCTGCAGCCACATTCTTTCATTCTCACAGGAAGCAGAAACTTGGTTTTGATCTGGACTAAAAGATGATACTGCTTGTTAAAACTACATTACATAGCTTTAGGTATGTTGACTTCAGTTGTTTGTCATAAAGACTTATATAAAGGAGAAAAAAAAGTAAGATTTCAAAAATTGTGGAAAGCATACTTTTTATGTGTTTTTTGACGAATACGTGATGATGGGGTTTAAAAATTTCCCTAGATAATATTTCTTCCCCATTATATTCTCATATGGGAATTTATATAGTATGTCCTTACTCAGTGAGAAGAAAGAAACCTGATCTTTGCATGGGCTGTTTACCAGACTAGTGGATGCTATGAGACTGAGAGGTGTTTCCAATTTAGTTTCATTGAGTGGTATGCTGGCTGCATCAGGCAGCTGAGCTGGGCTTTCTACTGCAATCAGTAGTTTTATAAACCTCTCCAGTAAATAATAACTTTAATTATTGAAGAGTATGAAATAGACCTAAATGAGCTTGTTAATATTAATGCTTACTGTACTTTCTGAAGTTAGTATGCTTGTTATGGACTTCGGCTAACATATTCATAAAAGTAAATAAATGCAGCTGTCCCTTCTGTTCATGGACAAATAAGAAAACACCTTGGATTTCTGCAGGTTTGTATCACAATTGTTCCTGGAGCATTTCTTTCCCATGCATTACATCTGTGGTCTTTTTATTATTTTTAGTTTGTCTGTTACCCGTTGTTAATAAGTTCTGATTATTCATTTGGTTTGCATATTTTTACATCCATTCCTTAAGTGTCTGATGACTAATTGAAACAGGGTTAGAGAAATGAAAGATTCCAACAGCATGTCTGTATGAGCATTTTCTTTTACAAATCTATGTCTTTGAGACCTGTTTTTGAGAGTGTTTTTGTGATCCAAAGGTCTTCTAATTGTATGCTCTTTGAGAAAGCAAATAGAAGTGATACTTTGTAAAGTACTTGCAGATCTTACTCAAAGGCATGTCTCTAATGTTTTTAAAGTGTTTTTTCAGCTGGACTGATAAATGCGCACTTTCATTCTTCTCTAAATAGAAAGATGTATCTTTCTTGTCTGCGCTGGACCTGTGACAGATATATGAGGAAAAACCCCATGACTTTAATGCAGGTCCTCCAGCTTTTGTTCCTTCTACCTACATATATCACTGTAGGGATCTTTTTGGGGGAAAAAAGCTGCGTGAAAAAGTAGGAGAAATCCTGTGTGAAGATGAGACAGGGAGCAGTGTGAGTGCACCCGCGGTTTGCAAGCATGATGTCATTCTAATTTGCACTGCTAGGGGATGAGCTCATCGGGGAGGCGCCTTGCAGATTTACAGCTGTGCCAATTCATCTCTGGTTTGATTAACATTCTCCAGGCTCCCTCCTTGAACTGAACAACAGGCACTGCGTTATGAATTATTTAAAGACCTATGAGAGCTTCTACTAAATAAAAACATAAGCATCAGTGCAAAACAAAAGAGCGAACTCTCTATTTTGCTTCCACAATGTTGTTAGAGAATGGCATGTCTGCCATTCCCAAAAGGGTAAGCAGGTATTTTTTTTCTCCCCCCATTCCTTAACATTTTTGTACTACTAGTTTTCAGCAGCAATCTGAGTTGCCTTTTTGTGGAAGGTGGGTATGTAGACCTAATGTGTGTATATATATGTTTCTTGTTTCAATGCAGTGTAACTCTGGAAAAGCTGTGTTATTCCCCTCAATAACTGGGTTTTAATTTCTAATAGGAGTTTAAATCTAAAACTTGGGCTGTTAGAAAAAAACAAGCATGTTCTATTTCTAGAGTCCGTGTTGAGATTAATTATTTATTAAACTTTTTAAAAAAAATAACCTACACGAAAGTACCTCAGAACTAAATAGATTCACCTCTCACTATTTTAAGGAATTTGGCAGTGTTTAATATAAGATAGGCTAAGCTTTTCTGTAGACTACTAAAAAAAAATTAAAATTCTGCTTCCACTGTGAAGGAAGTTGGCTTCCTAAAGTGTCTCATGGTCCAGTCTGTGTGTTCATCAGAAACCATGTCATTTTTGCAAATGGGTCAGAGCAGGTATTTGAAAATCAGTTAAAGTACCTGGGAACTACATCAGCTGTACTCTGCCTCCTGCCTGGCTGCGGACTAGAGGTGTTACTGCATTTGTATACTTAGAGTCAGTGAAATTCTCCTCAGTAGGTGTTTTAACAGATATTTCTAAAGACTGAGATGCTGGGTTTAGATGACATGTTCAAAGGGTGAATTGTGCCTAGCATCTGGAAATACTTCAGGACCCCTCTAAGAAGCAAGATAAATCTTCAGCATTCTTTTGGTTTCTTCTAGGTACCTTATACCTTCTCCCTTAGTGCAACACCTGCCTTCTGAGATGAGGATGGGGTGAACTGCTGTACTTCTAAACTCCAGTTATTGCTGCTGTCTGTAACAGCTTCACAGCATTATTCATTCCTGATGTAAGGTGCTTTAGCCACTTCTTGTAGATGCATCTGTCTTGGTAGCTGTAGGACAGTAAGCAATACAAATGCAGGGAAATCTGAAATAAAATAGAGGTTGGGTTTGAGTTTGAGGAAGCAGTGGATTTGCTTTAAAAGCACTGTGTCCCCCTTTAAGATTTGCTTTCAGTTTCTGGGGAGAGTCTGAATATCCTGGAAATGAAGAAAAAGATGAATGATCTGCTGGGCCATGATACCCAAAAAGCTTGTTGCTTGGAGAAATAATTCAGTTCAAAGGCCAGGCTGGTTTGTCAGTAAGTTCACCAAAAAGTGGCCCAGTAAGAAAAACATCGTTTTCTAAAAATTACTGCAGCCTATTAGAGCATGGCAATTCTGCACTAGCTATCCTCTTCTCTGAAGGGAAAAGAATATTTTTTGTATACAGTACTACAGCTAGGTCTTTAAAAAACTTTTGTTACTGAAGGTTTGGAAGGACTTAGTGTAATTCTTGTAGATTCTCTAACTTGAACAGATGAAGATGCAGGATACATTTCAACTTCATGAAAATATTTTAGAAGTATGGGCAGCAGGTAACAGCTCTTCAGTGCCTATAAAATCTTTTAGCTGGGAGCTTTCTGTCTTCTCCCACTCCAGGAGCATTAGGAAAGTCTGGAGAAAAGCAAATAGACTTGCAGTTTAAGTGCTGGCTTCCTTATAGTCAGCTTTATCTGCCACAGCTTGTGTATTTTCGAAATAGTAATCTTTTCATTTCACACCATGAATGGGAACAGTGCCAAAATACACTTACTCGGAGGTGAACCCAAAAAGACTTCAGCATTAACAACCCAGCATGTCCCTCTAGAAAAGAAAACCATAATCTTCAATAAACACTTTCTAGTTTCCAGTATTTTACAGCATGTTTTGTATAGCTGTGCTCAAGGATGAACTTTAATCTTTGCATTCAAAGACAAAAGCAAAAATAAGCCTGCTACCCAGATTTAGAAGTTTTGAGACAAGCTCACACCTTGATTTTGTGGAAGTAAAGTTAAATTGTTTTGTAAATTTTGCTATGAAATGCTGTTGGGTATGCTGTTGATTCCAGGAGTAATGAAGGAGGGGTATCTGCTCTGAGTTTCACTACTGAATTGGTAGCACCAGCTGATTGTGGTGGTGTAGCTGATGCTGAGCAAACTCCTTTGCTCTTTTGTCTTTCCATAAGGAAAGTTGAGACTGTTTTGCTGTAGCTGGAGCAGCATTGGGTGCTTCACCAACATGCACACAGTTCTAGGCACTGAGAATAAAATGTGGAGCTTTCAGCAAGGGGGTGCAGAGGGAGAGGTAGTGCTGCTTTCCTGTTAGCCTTGATAAAGATACAAATTGGTGTCAGAACTGTGACTGAAAAGCATCCTTCAATTATAGTAGTTAAGCATATGGAAACTACAAATCAAGTGTGATTGCATGTGGCTTGCGGGAGAGTGAGAATAATCAGTGCTCTCAACTATACCCTTTTTGTACCCAGGAAGCAAAATAATCGAGCTGGAGACAATATTTTACTACATTTAAAAGCTTAAACACAGGCATGGATGTCCTAGATTTGTTACCAAAGCCATCTGAATATTTTTTTTGGGTTTTGCTGTATTTTTTTAAGATACTGCTGCCTGTAGGTGTAATGGGAGAAGATAGATTTGAGGGTGGAAGGAGGGAAACTACCACTTGGTTTCATCTATTAACAAACTCAGCAGGGTGCAGCTTTTAAATTTGGGGCTGGGTTTTGATTTCCTGAGATGCATGTGAGATTTCCAGATTCCTGCAGTTGTAAGAGCTTTGTCTGGAAGATGAGGGATGCAATTTTGAATTTTATCTGCTGGCATCATGCCCAGTGGTCCCTTGCCTGGGCCTAATCCTGAGCTGTCACGTTAATGGAAAGCAGTGGTATTGTTGTACTGCCTTTCTCAGCACCAAACATCTTAATTGGGAACATTGGCTTGCTAACTTGGAGCTGACTTCCTTGTTTGTGTGTGTATAAATAAATAAATAAATATTACTGTATTTTAATTTGTGCTCCTGTTTAGTTATTCTTTCAGGAGCTCCCATGTTGAAAATGACTGTTTCAGAGTGACCTGACATGCACATTTGCATATGGCCATTTCTAGTACTCGGTTTGCAGAATGGTGTTTTAAATTAATGAGAGCATTTTCTCCTGGTTTAGAAATGCATGGCAATTTATCCACTCAGCTGTTGCTTAATTCTGCATTTAATTTACCTAAATAGACAAATAAATAAATAAATTTGAAGTAATTCGTCAAACTCCCTTTTATAGGGCTTAAGTCATAATACCGATACATTTTAATCCTATAATAAATGCCAAACAGGCATTTTCTGGGTTGATGGAGGTTCTGTTTTAGAGGGGCAAAAAGAAGATTAATTTTGGTAGAATTCCTGGTGTAAACTAAATTTTACAGGATTTTACAGGATTAAATATCCTTGATATTTATGACAACTTGAAGAAAATACATAGTTTTCATTAGCTGACCATTTGGGGTTTTTTTTAATTTGGGGACTTCTTGGAGCATTTCATGCAGTACGCTGCTAGTACCTTGTGTTTTAGTTATTTCTGCAAGGTTTGGAGTAGCCAGTCATGTGCAGAAACATTGATTTTAGCACATTTAACTTAAAAACAGCGCAGGGAAAAAGAATTGCTTGGGTAAAGGAGCCAAATATTTGTAGGAACTTCTTATTGAATCTTTTGTGTTCCTTGCTGGGAGTTTCTCCAGTGGAAAATAAATGGAAATTAAATCAAGTAGCAGGTCACCAGGGCTGTCAGCTGATTTCTGAGTGGAGCAGGTATTTATTTACACTTTCCACCAATAACTATATTCTTGTTTCCTCTATAAATTAATTCTAAAAAGCATTATGTAATCAATTACCATTCCATATTAGCAAGCTGAGGTTCACCCTGTTAAACTTCTCTTGTCAGATTATATTGTGACTAAGAGAAGAAAAAGGCAACATATAACTTAATGAAATATTTATTGAGTGCAAGTATGGGGGCCAAAAAGAGTACCCTTTTATCATGTCTGTTTTTTCTTTCATATGGAGGACTGTGGGCTACTGAAATAAAATTTCACCTACTGATTTCTCCCTGCAATCTAATGTGAAGAATGCAATCAGTAAATGTTCTGAAATCCTCTGGACTGTACGTGTGGCTATGCAGTGTCATCTTCTAAGATGTATGATTTTCATCTGACAAAAACTTGACAAAAAAAAAAAAAAGTTGGGAAAATGGATACTCCAGAGTTGGATTTTAAAGTACAGTTAAAATTTTGGCTGCAAAAAAGCTTCTCTAAATGTTTGTTTTTTACAGATTTCTGTTCATACAAGTTGAAGCTCAAGTGAGGCTTGAGTTAACAAAAATAAATACTGACCCCACAGATTTTTGTCTCTGGGATTTAGCTTTGGGAACAGACGTTCTGCAGATCCTTGCCAGAAATCATTAGATAAAGTCTCTCCCTTTAATAAGGGTTTCTCTTCTACCAGTTTTTGAAGCAAATGCTGCTTTTTCTTGACTGATATCGTAATAACCCCCCAACCCACACATAACAACTCAGAAATACTGGATTTTACTTTTGCAAACATTTTGCAGTGTTAGAGAACGTATTGCACACATTAAAGAAGTATGGTTCCATGTTATATTTAGTGAGAATGCAGCCTTTACTTGCTATATTTTACTTTAAACTTAAATTACTTCTGAAAGTTTATGTGAAGGCAACTTCTGAAGTTTCACATTCTCTGATTCTAGTGAATCTTCTTTGATTCTTTCAATAATGGTATTTTTTTAAAAAATCAACTGAGAAAGAAACTGCTTATTCTTGAGGAATAAAAAATCAGATTAGTCAAAAAAATGAAGGCTGTGATTGCTTTTTTGATTACTGCATTCAGTTGATCTGAAATCTTGGCTGTTCATGACAATAATGCCACAGCAGAATTGTGCAAGACATTTGGGCTTCCCTGAATAACTCAGATTCAGCCCTCTAGGCTGAAATGTGAAGCCAGCTTTACTTCTGCCTTCTGTGATTTAAGAGTGATGTGTGAAGCTGTATTGATCCTTTTGTCTGATTGCAACAACTGATTGCAATGACGTTTTGTTTGGTTTTTTTTAACATTTTTGGGAAAGTTTTCACCTTGAAACTTTTCTGAAAAACTGATTTTACAATGTCGTGCTGGTAATTCTAGAAGACGCATGAGTGTGGATACACATGCAGCAATATAATGCAGTGCTTTACATTTTCATTAAGTATTTTGAAAAGATAATATTTTTTTGATAGTACATCCACCATCAAGTGATTAAGATGGTTCAGACATGGTCCTTTTGAGTCTGGATACCAAAATAACATCTATCTGCTGTAGCTTTATGATAGAGCTGTCTCTTCTCTCATTAATAGGTAGATGTTTAAATTTGTCTCAGGTGTGTTGCTTGGGAATGAGGTATGCTGAAGGAAGCTATGAATTGTGGAAGTTGGCTAAAGCTTTTTTCTTTCTTTTTTTTTATTTGACTGTGTTTGCACCCAGCACTATCCAGTTGAAAATCTTTGGTTTTTAATTATTCACCTTTGACTAAAGTGTAGGTGTAACTTAGGAGTGTGTTTATCTAAGCACCACTAAACTGGGGACAAATCTTTGTAGTTACCAGCAGTTCCATTATCTGGGCAGAAATGCAGAAACCAGACCAGTTCGAACCAGTGGGAGTCTTACACATTCCAGTGCTGGCATGCTTGGGCTACAGTGGGAGCAGGAGTGAGCAGCTTTCTCTTTCTCTTTCTTCTCCTGAGCTGGGTCTGTGCTCAGCCAGAAACATGCTTGTCATCAGATGTTCGCCTGCATGAAGAGTCAGGTAAAATAAAATGCTCAAGGATGAAGCCGTTGCGTTTTCATCTCCTGTCCTGTTGAATGATGTGGTATTTTTGCTGGGTTTCTGCTTTGGAAAGGCAGGATTTTCCCAGTTTGCAGTACTGCAGTCCCAGGGGCAATGCAATTGGTGGTGTACTGCCAGGACTCCATGCGCTGCTCTTCGTGAGCCAGGTATGGCAGCGAGGAGTCACACAAACGTCATCCTTGGAGTTATTTAAAGAACAAGGAGAGTCTTTACAAAGAAAGGCTGCTGACACTCTTGGCTTTCCTGAGGCGAGCAGTCAATGCCAGCAGGGGAACCACAGATGGACACGTTGCATAACAGCCTTGCTGGTCGGCTGGTTGATGTATCCCTTGTGACAGAGCATCCCTTCAGCGCAACAGTGAGCAGGGAGGGCAGGCAGGAAACCGTCACAAGCTGAATCTGCCCTTGAGTTTATCTTCACATCTTCAAAACAAGTCCCTGGTTGCAAACTGAGACCAAGAGAAATCAGTCTGAAAGCATGTACTATTGTTTTAATAATACTTTTGCTTGTGAAATGTTCTTTGGAGGCTATGTTATTACAAATGCTTGCTTCAAAGTGATTTATCATGCTCTGCATATTGCTGTTTATAGCTGAATATCTTTTGTTAGGAAATCCATTTCTGGATCATGTACAGACACAAACGCGTGACTGATTTTTTTTTCCAGCTTTATAAGTTAGTGCTTATCTTTTTAAGATTTTACTTTAAAGTGAAGGACAAATATGCATCGGGTATA
Organism: Toxostoma redivivum; assembly: GCA_013397375.1. Classification (NCBI taxonomy): domain Eukaryota; kingdom Metazoa; phylum Chordata; class Aves; order Passeriformes; family Mimidae; genus Toxostoma; species Toxostoma redivivum. Next base: position 537,074 of record VXBI01014848.1, read on the forward strand.
TGATTCTTTATCTTATTTTATATGTAATCAGTGAACAAAATAATTAAACTATAAGGTCTTACACAGGAGGATGGAATATGAAATGCAAAACAACAGCAACAAAATATTTGAGTCATAACATTGTACTTTCTTCGTTTTTTGTGCACATGCACATATGCTCCCTTTTTTGTTCCCATTTTGATCATGTGCATTATCACAACATGAGTAAAAATGTCCAGCCATTGTAGTCAATGGTTCTGCTGTGTATTTCTTCATAGTTAGCAGTCATCCCTGAAGCACAGAAATGCCAATTTTTTTTTGCCAAACTGTCACGACTATGGTTTTAATCTGTTTTAGTTGGCTAAGTTGCAAGACTCATGGTTCTCAAAGTTCCAAGTCAAGCAGTTTTAATAGTTTTTGTCTCTATAGAGTAGTGCCTGAAGCATACAGATATTTTAGGAAGGGATCTGTGTGTGCTGTCTGAGATCAGTACCTTTGTGACAATGCAGACCAAGGGGTGAGTTGAACCTATTACTGAAGCTGCAGCCACAATGATCAGGGCTGTAAGAGTATCATCATCTTTATTTGAAAAAAGGAAACACCCTACTAAGATACACTTGGTATCGCTTGGGCTTCCTTACTCCCAGCATGCTCTAAAGAAAGATGCTGGCCTGAATTTCCTCATCTGCTTAGGTCTGCAGTGCAAACAGCAAAATCCTGTCACATAAAGGATGGAGAGCAATTCCCACTGCCCAGGGGAGGAGCTCTTTGCTGGGCAAGTTGCAGACACTTCTTCATAGTGGCTTGAGTCGAGTAGATCGTACTGGGCATCCAGGAGTACTTTCCTACTTACATCCTTTCCCTAATGGCAGGTTATGTGAGGACTTTGTGCTGGAAATTAAATAAGGCAAAAATTACCTTAAGCTGGCCAGGGGAATTAGTAACCTGCCGGGTTGTGCTTGGTAGGGGAAGAGTCAAGATTTTGTGTGTGTGTAAGAAAAGATTGTTGAAGGGAAGTAAGAGAGAAATAATATGGTATATCTATTTTTAAAAGCCAAAGGCAGAGATGAATCTGATATCAGCCCCACTGGAGAGTTGCAGCTGCATTGCAGTTTTTACATCTGTATTGAGATATGCAATGAAGAAAGCATAAATTCTGTTGCCTTCATTTTTCTGTGGGGAAAAACAATCAGAAATTATGGACGTTGTCAAGGTAGCTTGTTCTTTTAGTAAAACTGGTAAATTTTCAAAATGTGGTAGTGTTCTGCAAAGACAGTGTATAGCTGCAGTGCTCCAGGTTGCACAAAATACAATGTATCTACAGGATAGTAATGTAATACCTTTGGAAGTGCTGATGTTTGTATTGTATTAAAACCTGCTGTCAGGTGAATGCTGCTTTCAGTGACTCCTGAAGAAGTAACTCAGTCTCCATGAAGGCCATATCTCTTTTGTCCAAAGTAGCTAGCACACTAACTGGGGGCTCCCCAGAGAGCAGCAAGGAGGAGACTGTGGTTGTCCAGGACTGCAGAGAGGACTTGATGAAAGCAGATGTTAAGCAGGCACCAGAACCTGACTGCCAGCTGCTTACAGGCTAGCTTGTCCTTTTCATCTTTAAATCTTTATGAAAAGATTTATTTATCTTAACCATAGAATTTTCATTAAATCGTAGAGGTCTTTTTCTCTCTGAAATTCTTTGATGGTTGTTGGAAAAGACAGACATACTAGGGGTAGTTTGGTGTTAGGAAGAAAATGGAATGTAGAAAGACTGGAGCAGAGCATAACAGAGGGATTAAGATGAGGGACAAGGATGTTTAATTTGTGATAACTGTGGACAGTCTGCCTGAGTGTGCAGAGTGGGATGTGGCTGCATTTGCTATTTTCCCAGCTTTCCAAGCCTGTGTTTCTAGCAGGTATAATTTTAAGAGTAAACTAATCACAGTGCTCCTCTGAGACTCCATTCTGAAGAAAGAGGTGCTGTAGTTGTGTACAGAGACTTCCTTAAGTAATTTTAACTAAAAGTTTAAATGTCAATTTAGCCTCTCTGACTATAAATACTCTAATTTTTTAGTGTGGAACGTTCCACATGCTTCGCTACTTCTACATTTGTGATCTGAAGACAAAGAAACTAGACCATTAGACCATTGCAAATTGTATAAAAATAGAAAAAAAAAAGATGGAAAATATTGTACTTTGTTGACTAATAGTGGAAAAGTATCTACTTCTTGTTCTGAGAGGAAGAAGAGAATTTAATTCTATAATGGAAAATGATGCCTTCATATCAATAAAGTCTGTAATGTATTTGATAGATGGAAACAGAAATGAGGTTTGTAGTATCAACTATAACATGGACATTTAAGTAAGGCTTTGGTAGATTTTTATGACATGCATCTGTAGTTTAATAGAGAATACGCTTGCATAGGACAGTATGGAAAGTGATGAAGATGTTAATGAAGATAATGTTTTGTGTGATTTCTTTTGGTGACTGTTACGATTGTTGTTGTGCTTCTCTCAGCAGCAAGAGTAACTTTGTGGAAGTCTGAGAATGGATGACATGAGCATAATACCAGGGCCACAATAAATGACCGGCTGTTTTATGTCACAGTAATTATCGCTTGTAATATTTGTGAGAGCAGTGTTTTCCTAGACAAAAATAATAATGAAAAAAAGCAGCACTGAGCAGGTTTTGCTACCTGATTTGAAAACTACAGGAACATATTCAGCAACTGAGTTTGTACAGCATTCTGTATTGTGTTTATAAACACAATAAGCTGTTTATAAAACAGCTTCTAACACAAATACATACGTTACCAAGGAAGTGTTTCTGACTAGCAGAACAAACTGAGGAACAAGCTGGACCTAGTACAAACCAGAGGCTGGGTGGTGTATTCTCAATTTCCCTTTGATATCTGCAGGCTACAGTTTTGGTAGTTTCTTGTAATGAAAAAAGTGTTGAATTCAGAACAAGAACACTAAAGATGACAGCAGAGTTATGCCAGATGCATTCTTCAGATACCACATATTATGTCAGTGGTTTCATTATTTTCAATACAAAGCATTCAAGTAATTAAAAGCAAACAAAAACACAACAAAAAGCCCTGGACTCATAAAGCAAACATATTTTATAGCACAATGAATGTTTAATGTTAAAAGTGTCTTGGAAAAACTTTTAGATCAGGAGTAATTATAAATATTCCTGATACCTCCCTTCAGTTTCATTCCATCTAAATTGACCATCTTGTACACTTACAATGCTTTATCAAAGAAAAGTTTCATAGGACTTCTTAATCCATGTTTATTTTTATATCTCCAGATTGTTTATGAAGCTCTGCCTTTATTTCACTCCAAATGCAAATATGTATTTTGGTTATTTCCTATAACTGTATTGCAAATCATATGTAAACTGCTTGGAAACAAATGACAGGGAAGGCAATAATTTGCAGACTAGTTTTGCCCAAATCTCCAACTATCCCAGTAGAACCATATGTGGTAATTGCTGCCTACAGCTTTTTCTGCATCCTCTACCACTTCGGAAGGTGTTTTGTGTAATGCAGGTTATTGAATATCAGCCTTCCTCTGCTCTCAAATTGTGCGTTTTCCACTCTCTGCTTGACTCTGCAGCCTTTATTTTTTGATTATTTGGTATTGTTACAGGGTCTCAGTTACAGGGTCAGATTCTAACTTCAGGTCCAATTTGTTCCACCAGGATTGTTGCCTGTGTTTTAAAAACATAACCAACATAGCTCTGAGCAGCCTGGTCTAGTGAAAGATGACCCATGGCAAGGGCACTGGAGCTAGATGATCTTTAGGGTCCCTTCCTAGTCCATTCTATGATAAACTTTTGGTTGGTTGGTTGGTTAGTTGGTTTGGTTTATTTTTTCATTGACATCTCTCTCTGAAAGGGCAGTGCTTTCACTTCCCTCAAGGAAGGGAATCAAAGGTGAGAAACCAGAGATGAGAAATTTCATGAAGGACTAAGTGACTTCTAAGTAGCTTTAAAGAGAGACCACTGTGTATCCATAATTGTCACGAATCAGCACTCATACTACTGGTTTTTGGGTGCTACAACTGTTTATAAGTGAATAAGTCTGCTTTAAATGATGGTGGAGTAAAAGGTGAAATGCTTATTTAATTTAAGGTAGGTCTGAAGGTCTGATATAGATAGTATAATGTCATGTAGTTTAAGTGAACTGTGGCATCTTGCTTGATGGCCTTAGTGCAGTGTAATGCAAAGTAGTGGTGTGTGGTACTGTTTTTCCTGCCATGACAAACATTTTCAGTTCATGCTATTGCAGCAAGAATGTTCATTCCCAGCTGCAACATCCATTACCAGATCTATGTGTGAAATATTCCTTTTCACACTGGGGCTCATACCCATGGTATTGTTTAAAAGCAAAGCTCTAGGTCTAGTGTTGGGGTTTTTAGCTCTCGTTATTTGGGATGCTAGACACTTAACAATACTACATGAATGAAAAGAATGGTGACTAATCTGCCGCCACTGCTACTTGCAAACATCTATCAGTTAGAAAATTGTACCCTAAGAGAACATTCTGAGCTGGAAAATACAGAAACAATTTTAATTGTTTACAGATTAAGGAGGGGCATTCTGCATGAGATTATTTTAAATTTGTCTTCAGTGGGGTTATTAAGGAGGAGCATCTTCAGTGCAGTAATTAGTGTTGAGTGGTGAAGAAATATATATGGTCATGGAGTCTAATACCTGCTATCAGTGAACACTGGCTGCTGTCTAGAATAGATAGTCTAGATGGTCCATACTTTCTCATTTTCTTGTTGATATTACTCTGCTGTACATAAATACATAAATTTTGGTGCAGTTATTCCTGCCTGGGATTTTTTTGACAGTCACATGCACATGCTGTACACTGTACATGCAGGAGACAGTGCACTTTGAGAGCCCCAATTCCTCCACACACCAGCTGTGCAGATGGCTTGCTCAGCCACAGAAAGCTGGCAACCCTAGTGATGCTTTAACACGGTTGTGTAGTGTCGGGCACCTTTGGTTTATGTCTGATAGGTCCTACTCTGCCCAGAAGCTTCAGTGGCATTTCCTTACTGTCCATTCATGTACTCAAATATTGTTTTGTAGTGTCTGTTTTCATACCCATAATTTTTAACATATCTTTAGTTCTTAATCTGTTCAGCAAAAGTTTATGTCATGGGATGAGGAGATGGCTATCTATGAGGTTGTATTTGGCTCCTTTAAGAGAAATTAAATTATTTTGGACCTTTGAAAAGTTTGAAGAGATGTTTAAAAATCAAGAAGAAAGATGGATGTTGGATTTAATGTATTTCTTCTTTAGAAGAGATGGTTCAGTGAAGAGATGGTGCCCTAATTGTTTCAAAGTCAAATGCCCTTGTTAAAAACACTGTTGGTTAGGCCTGAAGATTATCTGGTTGCAGTACTTCACAGTTCAGCATGTCCTGTTGAAATTTCAGGTGCTAAGGAAACAACAGAAACCTCTCATCTGTAATTGTAAGATTTTTTTTTTTAATAAAAAGCAACCTATCTGAAAAATCTGAAAGACCTAGTGGTAAACTGTGTCACCCGAAACAAGTTTATGTGGTGTAGAGTGTGTACAAGATAGTGATGCTTACTGCACAATGGATTTTTAATGTGGTGGTATCTATTTCAGTTTGTAATCTAACACTGTCTTTCCTAAAACAGAAGGACTGAGGCCTTCTTTAGCTCTTCAACACATTGCCAGTATGTTGTTAGAACATCAGCTTGTCCCTTGAGTCATCATGGCATAAAATTGCCAAAGGAAGATTGTTGACACTGGAATAGCCTAGGGGGCTTCACTTTGTGTCTCTTGTGTCTAATTTGGAGGAGCTGTGGGTTGCTATAAAGTACATCAGTCACATCTCTGGCTGACTGAGACATTTTCGTTCTGAAACTCCTTCACATCTCAGCATTGGGGTGTATCCTGAACTGTGGCTTGATAACCATGGAAGGAGCTCGATGAAAAGAAGTGCTGAAGTTCCTGGATATGCTCATGTCAAAGAGGAAATTGATAGGAGGTGATGTCATAGCAAATAAAGTAATGATGAGCTTGGAACTTCTTCTCTCCATGTCTGGTAGCTTGAAAACAACAGAGCAGTCACAGAAGTAACTAAATCAAACCTACTACAAGGTAGTATCTGTCTCCTTGAATAATGTAACTAGATTTCTCTGATCCCTGCCCTGCAACCTGACTGAAGCCCAGACATGAGGACAATGTATGCAGCAGGGAGAAAATGAGGAAAAGAAGAGTATAACTGATAAAAGAAGAGCCATAGCTGATAGAAGACATATTGAAATATCTAGAATGTTCTTTTTGTGCTTTTTTAATCTGGTCACAGAGTGTAAGGAAATTTGTAGATTATGGGGATAGGATAATACATCAGTTGTGGGAATGTCCCTATTGCATCTTCCTTTGACACAGTCTGTGCTGGCTGCAGAGTACGGGACCAAGTGGTCTGTAGAGTCCTACATATAAAATACGAGATTTTATGTGTTATTGGTATTTGTACCATACACCCTACTGCTCTACCTGAAAAGTATCTGGTAGTGCTGCTATGTCAATAATGATCTTTTCTGGGAAAATTAAAACCAAGAAAGGAAAAGCATTAAAATCAGGCCTGTAATTATGCTGGATGTAAAGATAAATGTCAGTTGTGTGTGTTACTATATTTAGAAGGAAACATTTTCATCACCCGTTCAAAACAAAAAAGTTAATTAGCACCAGATAATTCTAACTTCATTGGTTGTAAGCAAGCAATGAAGAGAACAGCAGTGGGGTTCTACTGTTCCTTACTGTGCTATCCTTTTGAGTCAAATCATAGATTTCAACAGGAACAGGGAAGTAAATATCAGTGTTCTTGTAGAAGATGTTGACACAACCATCTTAAGAACACTTGGAACAGCTTTGCTCGTGATGGATGTACTCTTTATTAACAAGAGATGAGCACAGACTTGTAGGATGATCAGGGAAATGGAAAGAGAACTCATCTGAGAGGTTCTCTGAGAGGTTCTCTGGATGCTCTCTATGAATATGTGCATAGACAAAATAGCTTTGAATTAGCTATCACAGGTACTGTAGTCTGTATAGCCCTGCAGAACTGGTCCAAAGACAGGAGATGAAGGGAAGTTGGGACTGGAGAGGGCAAGATGGGCTAACTCTGTGCCTTCCCTGTTCTGAAGCAGGTTGCCAATGGACGGAGTAGGACAGAAATCCAGCCAGTTGTGAGGTGAATTATAGCATGTGTCTCCTGAATGGCTGCAACAGCAAAGAAACCCCTGGAAGACAGTTTACAGTGCCATGACTTTTTGGCTTGTGCATGCCATAGAAACAATGGCTTAATGGTTCCACTTTTTGGGATATACAATCTCACTTTGGCGGGAAGCAGAGGATCCTCTCAGAGGTGTTTCTTGCCTGGAATCTTCAGATCTCTTTCAGCAGTGCTGGCAGCTCTGGCCAACATTGTCCAGAGTCAGTGGCATTTTATTTACAATCCTCTTTGCTTCTTGCTTGAAAAAAAAAAATTCTAAATAATTGGAAAGTGCAGAAACAATGACATGTAACTATTAACAATAAAGATAAACTGACCCTTGGGTCATATTTGAGACTGATTTGATTTCAGCAAAGTGCTTGCCATCCTGTTCACATTAGTAGATATATGTAGCAACAGAACAACATGCCTGTGGCACTTTGATTTGGTGAGATGAGGACTGCTGTAAGGATATCTTCAGCTCATCATTCTTCTCAAAAATTAAGGAATATTTATGGACTTTTTGTTTTGCTACTTTTCCATCTTTTTTCATGTTCAGCATGGTAATTTGTATTGCATTGAGCAAGTGGTCCAGCCCCTTTCCCTGAGAAAAGCATCAGAAGTGTGAAGTTTTCTTTCTGTAAACAGTACCCTGTCAAAGTGATCTCATTTATGAGTGGGGATGTACCTGTGAACAAGCTAGAACAGTAGCATAAGGCACAGGCAGGAAAGGGATGGAACATGAATATTTTGGATAAAATTTGGAATAACTGGTCTATTGCTTCAGGGCACTGTTGAGACTTGGTTTGCAGACAGAGTTATTTGTTGCATCAGCAAGTGGCCTTTAAAGTAGAAAAAATGGAACAGAAAATCTTCCCCAAAAATCCACAAGATTTGTGGATGACCATAAGGGATAACCATTTTTTGCAGGGTTCTGTTCCTTTCTTAATTTAATTTTTGCTTTGCATTCATAATCTGTCAAGAGATTACCCTTTATTTGATTGCTCTGTTTTGAAGCAGACAATTTCTATGTCATACTCCTACTTCAGTTTTAGTCATTGCCCCAAGGGCTCTTCATCAGATAAGCCTTCCTGATAGGTTGCAGCTGTTCTGAAAAGTAAAAATTATTCATTTGATCAATTTTTCCAATATATAGAATAAGTTGTTCCTGTAAACTGCAGCTTATCTCCCAGTGTGGAATTTGGCTTGCCTCACTGTTCCCGTTTATACAGAGCGTTTAAAACTGGAGATCTTATCGCCAGCCAGTAATGAGAGCAGTGTTTTACTACCCATCCTCTCCCACCCCACTCACAGCACATGGTATCCCATATTTTGTAAATCAGATAGCAAGATCTAGAGTTCAATCCTGTTTCCATATGGATAGGTTTGAAATTTCAGTTATCTTTAAGGAAGTCAGACAAGTTGCTCAAAAAGCAGTAATAAAAAGGTTTCTATGAAAAAGGCATTTTCCATTTGTTCTGCAAAATTTAAGTGAACTTTTCTGGGGAGCCTTAGGGGGCAAAACAGCTATTCCTGCCACTGGAGGAGCAGGAGGAAGCAGAGGGGCAGCAAGTGCAGAGCATGTCCATGGGATGTGTTTACATCAGACAACAGAAATCACAGTAAATTTGACATCCTTTTTATACTGGTGCAGCTTTGCCAGCACTCCTGGAAAGGCCTGGTGTGGTGGTAGCCTCCATAGCCCCCAGGGTATCATCACTGGATGGTACCTCCACAGGGAAGAGAGGGCACTGGGAAAGGGTGCTCCAGGTGCTCCTGGGGACACACCTGGCTTGGGAAGCCGTCTACCTTGAGGAGGTGGCTGGAGCAGCAGAGGGAGAGACAAGGGAGAGCCCTGTGTGTGGGAGACTATATCAGCCAACCTTTGGAACCAAATACTGCAATTTCTTGGATATCTGCATATACAGAAGGATGGTAAAAATTAATGGATTCTCTTCTGTCAAGTTTTAGTGAAAATGGAGATAATAGAGAAACACGTGTTTGTAAAAACAGGCCCACTCTTTGTGGAGCAGTGCTAGATAGAGGTTGAAATAAAAGACTTTTAGAAACCTGCCTGTGTTACACACCACTTTCTCTTCAGTTCTGTAAAAATGTATTTTCTACTCCAGGATGCTGAGATCCATTCTTTGAATGTCTCCCATCTCTTAGGACTGATGTGTGAAGACTTTTTATTGTCTTTAAGCCATACACTCCAAATAGAAAGTCAGTGTCTCAGTTACTGAGGACTCTCTCAAGTGCTCTCGGGCTCTAACACGCCAGCCAGACTTCTAAAGACCCTTTGAATAACTGAATCACAAAATCTGTTAGCTTGGTCAGGAGGAGATGAAGACTTCGAGGTGGTCTTTGATGCATTTTTCTTTTTTCCTTTGAGAAGTTCAGATATATATGTTTTTTCAGAAGAAAAGTTCCTATATTTGTATTTTCATCTTAATTAATTCTAGACACTGTCAGTATAAAAAAATTGCTTGTGTATAACAAGGACAGCAAAAACAAAGAAAGACCCTTCATTCTGCATATTAATTAGTCTGCAAATACAATTTAGCATGGAAAATGTTAATTTTATGTTTGACCACAATGAGCAAAGGGAGAAATTCCTAACTTCTAAATAGTGCATTATTATTGTACCTCTCTTTTAAATATCAAACACCAGGTTTTTTTTAAAATTTGTAAATAGTAGCATTCTCAATGTTCTGAGATATATCATTCTAGTACTATGCTGATTTAATGAAATATTTGGAAAGATTTCCCTTTGCTTTTTGCTTTATTTTGAAAGTTATGGCTTTTACTAAAGAATGCTGAAGACTTTGGACTCTTTGTATGGGTCATTCTCTCTGTAATTTTTGGTTTTGTGTTTGGCAAGTAACTGATTTTTAATCTCCATAATTAGCAACCAAACAGAAGAACAAGTTGTAAGATAATTTATCTGTACTGTCAGTATTTTGAGTTTGTAGATGGTAATCAAATATTGTGGTAAATGCAAAGTATTGTATGGACTAAGAATATTCTGTAGCATGATGTAGATCTTTACTCATTATAGAAGAGTAGTACTTTAGATACATGGACTCACAGCCACATACATGGATTTTCTTGCTGGTCCTTTGTTAGGATGTTGTTTTTGCTTTTAATGACGAATTGAATAAAATTAAAATATTTTTATTTTATTTGCAAAACATAATACTTCAGAAGTGCTTCTGTTACTACTAGTGCACTGACTACAGTGATTCATTTTACGATGAATCATATTTTTGGTGTTGGAAGCTTCTAACAACATGTTTACCAGTACTGATGCAGTGCTCAGTATGACATTATCAATGTGATGTGGCTATAGTCAAATGATCAGACTCAGGTTTCAGAGGTCTCTTTATGAGAATTTAGCACATATAAGTATGGGAGGGAGAGAGCAATTTAAATATAGTGTTATTTTGTCCCAGTTATAGCTTATTAATGCACACATATTTATATGGTACTTCTTACAAAAGGTCCAGGTGTTTTGTGAGCCACTGTCATAAGCTGAATTTTGTGTGGAGGACAGTAGATAGTTAACATGGAATAATAGCATTTTTGTGCTTGACTGCTTCTCTTCTTATCAATCCTAGTTAATTCATTTTTTTTTTATTGTGTCCTTCTGGTGAGGATGGCAGTAAGAAACAGATAAGGACAGCTCTGCTGAAACAAAGGAAAGTGTAAGCCTTTTAGTAAATCTGTGTGTTTAGGGCCTTTAGGCTTCAGGTTGTTATTGTTTATAAAGTAGGATAAGGAAAGGCAGGCTCAACAATGCTGGAAAGCAGGGATATGTGATTCTGGAGAAGAAGCTTGGTTCTGTAACCATCAGCTTTTGTAGCCAGCATCCACTTGAAGTAATTGCACATGCCATTCCCTTTCCCCTCCCTGGGGCTCTTCTCCTGGTGCTGCAGTTTCTACCCCTTGCAGCCTGGTCCTGCCAGCTGCAGGATGCTGCTGTTCCTCTCGTCGTTTGATGGGAGTGGAGCCCTGGTGAGGAAACACAGCCTGGCTCACGCTCAGGCTGTGCTGGGGCAGCTCTGCAGTGTAGGAGAGCCCTTGCAGCACAGTGAAGCAGTGCCTCGTGGGTTCAGCATTGCTGGACTGGGGTCAGAGGTTTCTGCTCCGGGAACTAACTGAAAGCTTTGCAGTTGTGGGAACGGAAAATGATTTTTTTTTTCTTTGCTTCAAGTAAACTTGGTTGTGCTCTTCAATAAGATCAATTTTATCAAAAGCACCTGCTATCACTGCCACTTTCTCTGCTCTAAGAATATTCTTCAATACCCTTAAAATATGCTTGGGTAAAGTACTGACTTAAAATGCAGTCTTTACAAGAGGAAGGACTGCAGGCTTTTTGATCTAAGCCAGTCAAGTAATAAAGAGTAGTCTAAAGACTTAAAAACTATAATAAAATTTTTATTTCTAAAGATTTATTTGAGAGCAAGTCCTAAAAAATAGAAGAAAAATAGAACAGTTGTATAGGTGTGTCCAGATGGAAATAATACTTAATAGAGAGTTTGATGTAACAGTGGCCAGGAGCTGGCAGAAGAAATGGAACAGTAGGAGATTGGTCATTGCATTGATTTGGAACACTTGCATAGCCTTGGACTTGTCTTGGACCTTCTTTTTCTCATTTTTTGGAGCTTAAACCCAGCCTTTTTTTCTAGAGAGCTTTGACTGGGGAACCTGTGATGGTTGGTTAACACTAATAAATTACTATCAAAAAGCAATAAATTCATCAGCAAAATCAAGGAAATGATTGATCAGAAGTGTAGTAACCAAGTCTGATTGGCCTTGACTGTTAAAGAAAAGGACACTTTTAATTGCCAGGCTGGCTGGCTATTTCATGTCTTTGGATTTACAAACACTTGGAAAGAAAGAGGGGATCCAAAACTGCTCGGTTCTTGTATGCAGACTGGGCTGACACAATTACATCCATCCAGAAGTGGAGAGATGGCATTTGGAGACTGGGATGTGAGGTTAGAGAAAAAAAGAGATCTTCATAGTTTATGTAGTAGATGGTCTTTACAACTGATTTAAATTTCATTACACCTAGTAACAGTAACATTAGGGCTTATGATTTCAGTCCACAGAAAATCGCCTTAGCAATGGTGGGATAAATTTTTTGGGAACAATTGATGAATAACAAACAAGTTATTCTCTCCTCTGAGTCCAAATAGTGTTGAACAGCTGTGTGCAGGTTCAGCTTTCCAGTAGAGAAAGCTGGAAAGTACTGAGGCACTCAGTCTTAAGGCATCAACTCACATGTGATGCTGACTAAATGCAGATGGCTTAAGTGGTTGCTGTCTTCAGTTTTATGCCTTGCCTGTATCTCAAAGTCTGCTGCTGCAGTACTGGCTGAGTGATATATGAAATATGTGTGTTTACATTTATGAGCCAAACTGTAAAAATGGAACAGTGTCACATAAGCCAGCACTTGTAGTTGGTTAAATTCTTGTCTCTGGGAAGCATGAGCAGAGTGTTCTTGTTTGCTGGATGCAGTTGAGGAGCAGTAAATAGTAAAAATGACTGTCATTCAAAATGGGCAAAGAAAAAGTCCAGACTTTGTTTTATTTGGGCTGTTAGCCTGTTGAATTGGATCAGGAACAAAAAAGGATTCCAGTAATTGCAGGAGTGTGGTTTAGCATGGTTAGAAATGGCAAGGATTCTCATGACTATTCCTGTTCTTTGCCTGCTTTTGAAAACTTTCACCTTCAGCGCAGATGCCAATGCTGACAATTTTGGGACATTGTAAAATTATTTGGGGCAAAGGTTAGATTTTCAGAACAGCAGTGCTTATAATGATAAGCAGAGATAAGTAGATATATAATGATAAGCAGATAAGTAGAGGGGAGAAAAAAATCAGAACTAGAAGAAACTGCTTAGGGAAACTTTGGGACTAGCTCTGAATCTGTACTCTGACATCTTAACACCAAATTGGCAAACACTTGCAACAACTGATGTAGTGTGATTTTGCAATTCTGCAGAGGGCTGGATGGGAATATGTTAATCCTGTTGCCATATACAGAAGAAGGCTGGTTGTTGGAAGGCTGGTTGCAAGCACTAGGGATCAGTTTCTCCATTTTATCAGGAGTTTTTGCTCATTTTGTCCTCATGTGTTGCAGAAATGCAGATAGTAACGGTTTATTCACAACTGGATAGTCACAAGGACAGTTGGTGTAGTCTGGCAGGAGCGAGCTACAGAGCCGGTGAAGCCTTCTCAGAAACTATTTTCATAAACAGATTTTCATACTGGGGTATTAGGTAATTGGAGAATCATCTGGCAATGTTGGTCTTGTATCTCCATGTCAACCCTGAGGAAGGGTCTTCTGAGCCCAGAGGAATTTGGTGTTCTGAGTGAAACGCCCCTCTCACCCTCTTATGGGTGACAGATTCAGGATTCAGCTGATTATAGCAGATATCCAAGACCTTTCCAGTACTTGATGATGACCATATGGCTGCTGTGCTCTTTGCAGAAGCCTTGGCTGGAGGAAAGAGGGGTTTCTACTAATATAATCAGAACGCAGCAGGACCTATCATCAGTGTTTGAGTTCCAGGCACTGATGTGTTGCAAAAAGTTGAGAGTTAAGCTGTTGTGTGGTGTGGGAGAGTGTTCATCAGCATCTGTGTGGGTCCTTGCATCAGCCAGAAAGCAGCTGTGAACCATTTCATGGGCAAGTTCAAGGTCTGCTCACTAAAATATCAAGAGCCTTTGACTGTACTATACTTTCCAGTTAATGAACCTTCCACCTGATGGGTGAGATAGGATTCCAGAAAAGGGAGTGCACTCAGCACATCCTGTTCCTCTTGGTGACTTACTGAACAACAGTTGATGGGAAACAGCAGGTATCTGACCACTTCTTATCTTGGGCTTTAAATTAGACTCAACCTGATCTGTTCAGTAGAGCTCCTGGCAAAGCACAGAGATACATCCAAGAAAGACCAGAAAGCAGAATATGGGAAAAGGAGGCGGGGTGGAAGTGTCCTTTTGTAAGAATGAAATTAACTTGATCTCTGGGAATTGAGAAGATGATTTTTGGATGATCAGTCATATGTTTGAAAGCAAGCGTTTTCAAAAAATTGTCTGCTTTGATTCCACCCACAAGGTGGAAATCCCACAAGGATTTCCAACCCACAAGAATGGAAAGCCAAAGTCTGCTAAACATAGTGGGTTTGGTAGTTTTATTTTGGTGCATTGACTTCTCAAAAAATTTACATTGTGAAAGAGTTACTGTTGAGTTAAAAAGAATATAATTTTTACTGACAAAAAAAGATTTCCTTCATGGCCTAAAAAAAGCCCCATGACTCCTTGAACAATGGATTACTGAATCCTGGTTCCTGGTGGCATTTGCCATTGTCCAAATCTTCTTTCCTTTCCCTTATTACCCCTTCTCCATGTCCTCTCCTCTGAATTGCACAGGTTCCCAGCAAGACCAGGCTGAGGCAGCAGTAGGCCCCTGTGCCATCATGCTGGTTCAGGCACCCATCACACCTGCAAAACAACCTCCCTCTCCCTTTCCCTCTCCCTCTCTCCCTTTGTCTCCCCTACCCTCCTGCACCATTTCTATGCCAGTTTCCCAATTACTTTAAATATTTGGGTTTTAATCTGACCAAGAAAAATTTAGGATCAGACTTCTGGAGAGAGTATAGTTAATAGTGTTAAACAGAAGCAACAAACTCACATCCCTTAGTTCCAGTTCACAGTTTTTCTTTACCCTACAGAGACTAATGTATGGTGTTATTGTTGCTAGTAATTTCACCCAATTTTGCATCTCCATGTGTTCAACCAAGAAAACCACCTTAAGAACACACTTAGCTCTAAGAATATGAATAGCTGAAATCCTGAAAACTTAAAAAGGAGCAAAGTCAAAGTTATAGAGAGTCACAGTATCCTGAAAATTTTATACAAAGTTGTATTCTCTTTTCCCACTTCTTTTCCTATTTACATTGAGTTAGTTTGCTTATAGAAGTCTCTTGATATGCTCAGGTTGCCAGACCAGTGCTTGGAGAGCTCTGTGCAACAGCTTGCTTTTTTTACTGTGCTGGCTTAGGATTTGGGCTGGTATTAAAAAAAACAAACAAACAAACAAACAAAAAACACACTAAAAAAAGTTAAATATTTGTTGATATGTTTCCTGCCTCCCATTCACTGTGTTTCAGGAAATCTTCAGAAGAACTGGACATGGATAAAGTAACAGCCGCCATGGTACTCACCAGTTTATCCACCAGCCCTTTGGTCCGCAGCCCTCCTGTCCGACCCAATGGTAAGCCTTTGGAGCCAGGAGCTGTGGGTAGGGGTGTCAGGGCCCTTTATCGGTGGGCTTGTTTCCAGGAGTGTGGCCGTGGTGGAGAAAAAATGGTGAGTGGCTGTCTTCTGGTATGTTGGGGATCATACTGAGTCTTTGGTGCAGCACAGGCAGAAATGAAAAGAAATGTTTTCTTTAACTGTAGAGCAGCTCTAGTTTATGAAATGGGAGATGCCCATTCCATAAATGGGATATGAGCACTTCAAAAAAATCTCTTGACCTCAATGAAACACTTAATTTTTCAAAATCCTAGAATTGTAGAATGGTTTGGATTGGGAAAGACCTCTAAGATCACCAAGTCCAACCATCAGCCTGGCACCACCACCATGTTCACCTCTAAACCATGTCCTGAGTGCCACATCCAGGAAACACAACAGCAGTTGTTCTTGTCATCCACTCCAAGGAAATGAGATCAGATTTTATCTAAAGCCACAATAAGGCAAAACACTTCCAGATCTTTGGCTGAGAGGCCATGCAGTAGCAATCTGCACAGCAAGAGGTCTGCTTCTCTCTGTATCTCCAATTCCTGTGCTGTGTGTAACTCTCTGATGGTCTTTTATCAAATCCATAATCTCTTTAAAGACTTCTTCATTCATGGTATAGCAGAAGACACACAAATAAATATAAAAAGTTTCAGGTAATGAAGAGGTTGGTAATGGAATACAATTGATCTATGCAAGATTAACTGGAGTTACAATAAATTTTTAGGAGTATAAATAAAAATAAATAAATTCTTATTTTAAGGAATAATTTAAATTAGGACACCCTTGTTAGGGTACCTCGGCATTGTTTGTATGACTGATTTTTCTCTCTCACTTGTAACTGCTAAAAAAAACGCTAGATACTCTCTTACTGTCAGTAATTGGAAGATTGAGGAACACTTGCTTTTCTTTAAGGGAACAGGCATGATCCACTGAATGATGTTCTTAAAGGAAATCATAGCAAATGCCAATGCAGTGGTCTTCCATATTTTTTCAGAAAATGTAAGTTTTATACATTTAGTTGGAATTCTGGCCATGAACACGCATGGCCTTTGTTCATGTGCTTTCCAGTGTTGAAAGCCAGAAGTGTTTATTGGAGTGCCACTGCTCTGAGGAGCTCTGGGAAATCTCAGGCAGTGACATCCCTGGTGATTTTCATGCCTCAGGACAGGATGTTGCCAGCCCCTGGGAAAGGCCAGCAGAAGGGTAAAAGCACACCTGCTCTCCAGCTGCTCAGCTCACAGACAAAACCACAGCTGAAGATGGATCTGTGCTTGATGTGGCAGGCAGGGATTTGGTGTGGCCAAGGCACACACGTGTCCCCTGCTGCATCCTGTCCTGGGAAGCTGCTCTACTGTAGGTGAAGCAGTATCTGCCACCTTAGACAGTCTGAGCAGGTGACACTTGTCAGGAGCTGCATTGCACATTAGCTGCAGCTGTTTGGAAAGATCTTCCAAACAAGCCCTTTTGAATTGCTAATAGGCAAATGGTAGCTCTTAAACTGCCTTTGATATTTCTCCCTGAATATCTTAGTTTTGCATTAGTCAAGGCTTACTAAAGACTTAAATGGAAGTGTAAAGTCTTGATAATTTAAAGCTTATTTAGTGTTGCAAGGCTAGGCTCTGATCCTAGTAATACAAGCAACAAATGTATTAGTGATTAGTTTTTTCTCCATGCTTTTCCAAAAAAGGGAAATAAGTAGCAGTATAATTAAAGGACCATTTGTTAAAACAAGTGGAATTTTGACTAGAAGTAAAAAAAAATAACATTAGCAATAATATTAAAGTCAGATCCATGCTGGAATTCCTGGGAATGATCACCCATGTAAACTGGATCAGAGTTTGGCCCTTGTTTCTCTGCAGCTGAATAATATTTGGTCTGGTTCTCTTTCACACAACTCCAGCAATGTGAAAAGAGCCCCAGAATAAGAGTAAGTTGCATTTATTTATATATTAAATCTCTTTACATTGACAGATTTGTTAGTATGAATGAGAGCCAATGTTTGGCTTTTTCCTGTTGTCAATCTCATTTAGTCTTTCCAATGCTACTTAAAAAAACATTCTAGATTTGCATCCTTTTCTCAGCAAGGTGAGAAGAAGCTGTAAACACTGAGAATACAAGTACCACAATAACTATGTCAGAAAGTAGTAGTTGAAAGAGTGTTCCTTTTTTTTCCTGAAGACATGGAAATTTTAAGCTATGCTAAGGTCACAAGTTGAGACCAGATGTATTTTTTGGCTTTGGCACAAGACTGAAATACTAAATTTTTAAAAGAAACAAAACCCACCTTCATTGCAGTTACATGAAGGTTGTAATCATGAGACAGAACATGAGACTTTCATGGTAACTTAGGAACTACCAGAAATGTGTATATATGTCATTTCCAAAGAGGAACTGGGTGGGGTGGAGGAGGAGGATCAATTCCATTTATGCTGTGTAGTCCTGATCAGTAAGTCAGTACTACTGCCTATTTAAGGGGGCACTGCATTCTGTTTTTTTGAGCAGCTGATGTTAGTCGTTAAGGATTTTCTCCAAAACCAACTCAATTTGGAGAAAAAAAACAAAAATTCATTGGTTTGGGCGTAACCTTTTGATAGCTCACTATGGTTAGTTAAATTTATCTGTAAGAAATCGAGAAGGAATGAAGGAGTGACTTCTGCAGATCTTTTACAGACAGGTACTGACTTGAAAGGACTTGTCTCGCTCTTAAATATTGTTTCATGAACAGATAAGATGTTATTTGCTTGCCGCTCCACAAAATCAGATATTGCACAATACTCAGGCACCTCCAGTGTCATTGGGAAAAGCTTCCAATGCCTGAGCTAAGGAGAAGCCACACCTAAACCATGCCTGTGCATTTGCCCAAGGCCTGTGAGAACTAGAGGTTCTGGCAGAGCTGCCTGTGGCTGCACCCTGGATGTGCTCAGGCCATGCCTTCTCTGGGCTGATGACCTATATACTCCTCTGCTGTCAGGAGCCCTTCAAGAGCTGGCGAGAGTGACATGCTGACATCTAATGCCTGAGGACCTCTACATGTGAAGCATGGCTTAAGCTGTGCCTCAGGCTGCACAGGCAGTGCTGTTACTCCCACCCGTGGTGCTGCAGAGTGTAAGCTGTTAGTTCAAGTGCCTTCTTACCATGTAATGTTAGGAGAACTGCGGCACTGAGGAGGCAGTTGCTCCAGTGGGTCGGTGTGGAGGTGATCCAGTGTCTATGTGTTCCACTTCTGAAACCAGATGCCTGTACACCTGTATGTCCCAAGGGATACATACCACCTCATGTAGAGATTCAGATTAGACAGAAGTGTGTGTATTGAGAGATTATAAGAACACAGAGTGTAACAATGGTTTGCTTTGATGCTTTACTACTGGGAAGATGGTCATGTTTTTGTGGCTATGCTTAGTGTTGTGGGGCTCAAGTGTATGTCCCCTTCCCAGGGGATCTCCTGTTAGCCATACAGTGATGCTTGGGTGTCGCATCAGTCACATGTTCCTATAGGAGATTGAGGATGTATTTAGAACCATAGAATAGTTAGGGTTTGCAGGGACCTTTAAAGGTCAATTTAAATGTTTTCCTTAAATCATGCTTGCAATATATGATGGTTTATTGCTGTTTATGCTTCAGAACAGGTTATCTTTTCAAATGCAACATTTCTTTTTAGAAAAATACTTTACTGCTTTTGTTTGTTTGTTTGTTTGTTTGTTTTAAATAAAATAAAAATCAGGTGTGGAATATGTGATTTGTGTGCAGTGAGTTAGATATGGTTGTCCTCTCTACATCCAATGCTTTCACTTTCCTTTACTGAATGTGCAGTTAATTACCAATATGGCATCTAAACCTTAGAAAAAAAGGGCTTCTTAGCCCTATCATGATGATAATTTTGTAATAATAGCTTTTGTTGTTCTTGACAGAATCCCTGAATGGGTCTTGGAAAGAAGGAGGATTTGTGCCTTCTAGTACCAGCAGCAGTGGATACTGGAGCTGGAATGCTCCCAGTGACCAGTCCAACCCATCCACCCCATCTCCACCTCTGTCAGCTGATAGCTTCAAAGCTTTTCGGACACCTTCCCAGCCAGATGATGGTATTGATGAAGGTGAAACAAGCAACCTTCTCTTCGATGAACCCATTCCTAGGAAGAGGAAGGTTAGCCTCATGTTAAATT
This sequence comes from Toxostoma redivivum, assembly GCA_013397375.1. NCBI lineage: Eukaryota > Metazoa > Chordata > Aves > Passeriformes > Mimidae > Toxostoma > Toxostoma redivivum. Next base: position 556,790 of record VXBI01014848.1, read on the forward strand.
CCATACCCACAGGTAGACAGGATGTTGGTAAGCTTATTTTGTTGTGAGAAAGGAACAGGTCACCCAAATACCAATGCTTGTGTATCCTTCCTTGGCATCCATTTAACATAGGGACTTCTCCTAGTCACTGTGTCTTATTCAGCATGGTCACCTCCTGCACACACATGCTGCCATCAGCACCACATATTTCCTGCCAGATGGTGAGGTGCTATAGAGCCTCCTGCTCAGAAAACACTAGAGTGATTTCCAGAAGGTGTTGCCTCTGGCCATTCAAGGGATTTCTGTCCTACTTTGACAAATTCTCTGTGTGCAGGATGCAACAAGCAGCCTTTACATGTCATCACAAAAACTGACTATGGCCTTAATACTCCTTGTTCTCTGAAAGTGCTGTTTGTCTGACAGCATGTTAGATACCTTAATACTGTGAAGGTTTCTCTGCACAAACATATGGAGTGGAAAAAGGAGAGAGAGCACTCTCTCCGATGGCTTTTGATATAGTATTAGCATTAGCCAAATTTATCCTCAGTTGGAGTGCAAAAGCAGGCTAAATAAAACATGACATTAAAAAAAAGGTCCAAAACTAACCCCAAGAAAGCACCGTTGCTAGCCAGCAACCTTCTCTGGAAGAAAAAGAAAACAAAGAGATGGCACTAGTCCAAGTTTCCTTCCCTCCCAACACAACAGGACAGATTTTACATAGCAAGATGTAAAAGGGCTTTTTGTAAGGAGAAAAAACAGAGAATTTATTCCCTTAGTGAATTTGTTTCTGGCTCAGTTTATGACAGTTAATTGCTTCATCACCAGCAGGAAGAAGTTTTAATGATTCTTTAAACCTGTTCAGATTTATTGTCTTGCTCCAGAAGCTGCTTATTTGCTGACCCATGCTGTTCTTCCCCTTGTTCATGGGAAAGAGGTGAAAATGTCTGTGCATCTTGCTAAGAAGGAAAAAAGTATTTTGGAGGACACCTTTGTTATATTAAATTAGAAGTTGGAGCTGAGCTGTGCACTAAACAGAGGGACCATTTGGGGTATGTGGGACAGGAGGAGTAGGAGCTCAGAAGTGTCCTGGTTTGCCTTTTACTTCTCAGTTAACCTTCATCTTACTAGCACCACTCTTACTGCTCAGCTGTGATGAGACAGATGGTTTGCAGCTGCCATCGTTATTGTTTTCTAAGTTGCTTTCAAATATTTCTATTGATGTGCCCACCATAGGTCTATTACATTATCTGTTCTAGTTCACGGGGAATTAGCTTTGTATGGTAAATGTTTTATTTAGATAAATAGTAACAACAGATATTAGACTGCAGGGAGCTATGAGAACATGCTACTACAATTAATTTTTGCTTTAAAAGGCCTATCTGCTGAGATTTTTTTTCAAGTTATATTCTAATCATATCTTTTTAGCAAATGCTGAAACCATCTACTGGCATGCAGTTCCAAAGGGTCCAAATTGAAGAAAGCACCAACTCAGCTTTTGTTCAAGGCACAGTGAAATGTACTTAACCCTAAGGGGATGTGTTTGTTCTCCCCTTTTTTTTTAAATTGAGTTTTATATGAATATATTAATTTAATCTTATATGTAACTAAAATTATAGAATAATAATACAGTATTTTGATGCTCTTCCTCGTGTTAATAATGTGCTCTGTAATAATAGAGAAAATTATTTTTGAGAATTATGAGCTATTTAGAATTCTTTTTATATTTAAACTGTACTAAATCAGTTTCATTTTGGGGTAAAATTAGCTTTAAAATATCTCTAGAGTTTGTAACATCTGTGTTATTTTAAGACTACTTTTCTCCACCGTTTTCAAAATGTTGAAGATTAGCCTAGTGATAGCCTTGTTGGCTGTGCTCTAAATCAATGATAACTCAGTGAGGATCAATGAAGTTATATTAAAGAATATAAAAAGAATATTTAAATGAGATTATACCTGTATTTTTCTTTTAATATTGAACACAGACTGATAACTTCTCATTCTCTTGTCTGAATAAGGTCACAGCAGCTTCTGAGTGAAATAAAAGCAGGTTGTGCCAGCTCCTGGCAAATATTGACAAAACAGAAGCTGTGTTTTTCTGGCACAAATTTTTTTAGTGCTGCAGATACCATGAGCAGAAACATTCAAAGAGCTTGCATTGGAAAGACCTTAATTTAAGAAGATACCTTGGATTAAGTGAGAAGTCCTCATCAAGGCTTTCTGAAAGAAGTGTAGAAAGTTTTTATATCATCTACCTCCCTTAGTGGAGGAACTGAAACTTAAAAATTGAAAAGTGTTGCCAGCGAACAGAGAGAGATTTTGTCACAAGCTGCTCCTGCAGCTTTTCACTGGATTCTCTTGAATTCAGTAGGGTGACACACTTGATAGGAGACTGTTAGATCATTACAAATTTGGAGTCAAAGGCTCTGAACCTTCACAGTGTTTTCTAACTGTTTATCTGGTTTGGGTAGTTTGGGGTTTTTTCTTCGTTCACAGAATTACAGAGTCACAGAGTTTTTCAGCCCTTAACCCGGCTAAGTCCTTAACTGCCAAGTCTAACAGAAACTATGTCCCTAGGCAACACATCTACAAGTCTTAAATACCTCCAGGGTTGGTGACTCAGCCATTTCCCTGGGCACCCTGTTCCAATGCTTGATAACCCTTTCAGGGAAGAAATTTTTCCTAATATCCCTACAACTTCCATACAACTAATGTTGCTTTACTCATAATTTTCAGAACTCCATGAAAGTGATGTTCAAATGCCTGTGGAAGAACTGTGGGAAGGTACTGAGCACAGCTGCAGGGATTCAGAAACACATACGGACCATTCACCTTGGGTAAGAGAGCAGTCTTTTTGGGAGTCTAAAGGATTTGGTATAGAAGAGGAGCAATTGCCCTTGGTTGGAGAGATGTACTGGATTGTCCTTGGCTTCTCTGTCTCATATCCCTGTGTTTCTGAGGAAACTGCAGAATAGTTCATCAAGGTGAAGGAGCACTTATTCCAACAGTGAGGCACTTTCTTTCCTGAAATTCTGTCAACTTTGCTAGGAGGTCAAAGAGAGCTCGAGGTCACGCTGCACTTCCCTGTCAGCTGCACAGCTCAGTGCCACTCCATCATATGTGCTGTCTGCACATCACATCCGGGATGACACTGCCATAAACAGGTTCAGGGTCTTGCATGAATACTTCTCAGCTTTGTTTCACATCAGGTCAGGTGCTTGTGCCAGTTCTGAGTTGAATTAATGCAAAAATAAATACTAATGCCAAAAAACTCACCAAAACCACAAACCACATAAGAAACCTAAAAATAAAAGGAAACCGAGCTGCATGTTGTCATGGTTTAATCCAGTCAGCAGCTAAGTACCACAGAGCTGTTCACTCACTATCCCCTTCCTTCCCTGGAAAAATCAAAAGAATAAAGAGTACACCTCATGGGTTGAGACAAGAGCAGTTTAATGGCTTAAACAAAATAAAACACTGATGATAATAATAACAGTAATACTAATGACTCTAATATTTGTAATGAAAGGAGGGAGAGAGAGAAACAAAACTGAAGACAATTGAGTGATGCACATTACAGTTTCTCACCACCTGCTGACCAATGCCCAGTCTGTCCCCAGGTAGAGATCAGCACCTCCCAGCTAATTCCCTCCTGTGTATTTGCTGAACATGACATCCTATGGTATGGAGTATCTCTTTGTTCTGGCCATGCTTCCTTCCAGCTTCTGGTGCCCCTGCTCACTGACAGAGCATGGGAAACTGAAAAGTTCTTGATTTAGAGTAAGCAGTGCTCAGCACTAACTAAAACATCAGTGTGTTATCAATGCTCTTCTCATCCTAAATCCAAAAGACATCTCTGTGCCAGCTACTTGGAAGAAAATTAACTCTAGCCCAGGCAAAACCAGGACACACATGTATGATACTTGGACTAGAAGCAAAAGCAAATGAATCTTTCAGGAGACAAGTTTGTTTCAGAGCTTCAGTTTGCAACTGATATCTCCTATGCAATTCACTGAGTGATGTACCTGTCTCATTTATAATTACAGTGGGGACTCACAGTCTTCACCTGTTAGGTGAAAATACATCTCTGTTCTGTAGGTCTGTGTTACCCACAGCTTAAAAATTAAAACCACCACAAGAAAGATCTGGAGCTGAGGAAGGTCTTGAAGAGGTCAGCAGTTACCAATGGGCTTAAGAGTAAGGCTGTGGGAAACAGAGAAATTGTCTTTCCAAATGCAGTTAGGAATGTTGATTTGTGCTTATATTATGGGGACATCCTCTTAGTGGTATGGGAGAGGGAGAAATAAATAGCAAAACCTTTCTGTAATTTGCTGGATTTAGTAACTTTTCTGGAAAGAGTAGTTTTGGTGAGTGACTGGCTGCATTCTGATGGATGTTATTTCTGGTAGAGCCTTTCAAACCTGCTGCACCTAAGTTCTCTGAACAAGTTCTGGTTTGAACTTCAAGGTAACATGTAGTCTGCTGGAGCTACTGCTTTGTCTGGATTGCTTCACTGTTAGCACTTGCACTCAGATGCTCATCAGATGAAACTTTAAGGCAATTAAACCTCCTACATACCCTCATTCAGTAAGTCTACTTCTGGAGAGCAGGATCAGAAAGTCCTGCCAATGGTAAGCCAGCCCCTATGAGTGCTTTCTCTGTGCCTGAGTGAGCTGCAGAGTGAGACTGTTTTCTAGCAAATTCTTCTATTATGTTACAGAAAGTTAGCATGAATGGCAGCCACAGCTATATTTGGTATAATTAAGTAACTTCTGATAAGATTGCATATTGTTTGCTGCAACATGAGTGAAGTATATCTTGCCTGTGTCTATTATCTTTGCTGTGACTTTCACAGAGTGTGTTGGGATTCTTGTTAACTTTACAATAGTTACAAATGAGAAGCTGATACTTGATCTGAAGGAGTCAAACATCTACTCCAAGGTGAAAGAATTTGTCGAGAATAACACAGAGTGGGGGAAAAAAGTAATTCCTACTTCTTATCCCTTCAGATCAGATGATTTTCCTCTTCTCCTTACCTGCAGTCAGACTGCAGATAAAGTAGGAAGGGTTGAAACTGCAAATACTAGTTTATTGACAATATGAATATATTCGCTCATGCATCTAAAACTTAAAATTTACCTCGGAATTCTTGCTTTCAATCAATTCTTACTTCTTTCTCTTGATACAGACGTGTAGGAGAGTCTGACTACAGTGATGGAGAGGAGGATTTTTACTATACAGAAATCAGGCTCAACACGGACTCAGTAGCTGATGGCTTAAGCAGTCTTTCCCCAGTCTCTCCATCTTTAGCATCTCCTCCTTCCTTTCCCACCCAAGACGCAATCCGTCCTGAAACTTCCTGTGCCAAAACCGAGACTAAAGTGATGACACCTCTGAGCCGCTCAGCTCCTACCAACCTCTACCTCGTACACACGGACCATGCTTACCAGGTAACACCAGTGGTATGAGCTCCAGTGATTACACTAATGTCACTAAAGTGTGAAGAAATGTCACATCAATGTTTGGGTTTTAATGGGCTGGAATGTTTTCAGAGCAGTCAAAGGCATTTTTTTAAAACTGAGATGTATTCTTCTGAGCTCACTGTTTGTTTGTTTGATTATGTGCCTGCCACAGCTGGTCGATTTTGGGATGCTATTTATCCAGCCACACATAGGTGCATATTTCAGGTTGAGAAGAGTTGATCTGTGTATCCCACTGCCTACATCAGTTCAATTTTCACTGACCATAAGGAGAACCCAAGGTGACATGCTCAGATGGGGTTTCCTGCATTATAAAAATTCCCATCCAGTCAGCCAAATCCCTCCCAGAGTCTTCATTTCAGCTCTGTTTTTATTGAACAAGTACAAGCTCTGCTTGAAGTGCCAATAAGTACCCAAAGGATGCCAGGAACAATTTATTTCCTCTTTTTGTACAGTGTGAAATGTCAGTTTGCAGTTGTGAAGCAGAGCAGGAAGAATGAAAAAGCAAATATGGTGTCTTCCTATTTTTGAAGATGATGCTTTTCAAATGGCAAAAACTGCTGTCCTAAAAACATTCCAGCTAAGTTTCAACAAAAAGCATTAATTATAAAACTGCACTAAAACTTGACATGTCTTGGTCTGGATACCATAAGATAAAAGAGGGATAGAGGCTTTGAAGCAGTGTGGTCCATGACCTGCATATGCACTGGAGAACTGAGCTCTGTTAAATTTATCAGATTCAATAACTATCATATATAGTGTTATGCAGATAAAACTTTTGTGGTGTGTTTGAAGCACACCCACTAAAAGGTCAGAGGGAGCTATAGAAAATAGAAAACAGGCTTGTTTTAGACTTCTGTGCATGTTGAAAAGCATGGGTGGAAGCTGCATTAGGTAGCATGCTAACCTGGAGACTGATTAAACCAGCTAGGAGAAAGATAGGCTTCTCAGCGTAGCTTAAGCCCTGCCTCAGAGAGTGAGGCAACAAGTCTAGGCTGATGACAAGTTTTGGTTCATTTAGGATTTTTCATGACAGTCTGCTGTGCTGTTTGGAGACCCACTCAACCCTTTTTTTATAAGCAGCCTCTGAGCAAAGCACTTGCCTAATTCAAGTGTTTAAAGTCTTTGAATTGGATTTGAATTGATGTATTCCATGACACAAGACTACAAGTGCTTGAGCCCCATGGGCTTTTCAGGCTGCTCTGGTTTCAATGCTTAATTTCATCAGTGCGTAGTGACACAGTCCACACTGTTCACAGCTTGCTAGCTGGAAGCAGGAGGCAGGGTCCCTGCTCAAGAATTCAGGCTGTCCTGGCAAAGGAAACAGCTTCTGTAGAGAAGGTCAGTGGCATCCTCTGCCAAGATCCCTTCAGCCCTGAAAGAAGGGCCAGGAGGCAGGGTGGAGATTTAGATCTCACCAACCAGAGGAGAAAGTGGAGATTACTTCATTGGGAGCAGCTCAAGGAACTTGAGTAATGGAGGCTGAATATCGTTCATCACAGGATTCCCATTAAAGAAAAGGGGGAAAAAATACAGTACCCAAAACTCGGTTGCAAAAATACTAAAGAGATCTGTTTGTTGCCATTTCCTTTATGACTAGAAAACATCAAATAGACTACTTGTATTGAGAAAGATATGAGGAAAGTGAGGAAAGTCCTGATGCTCTTCCCTGACCCAGTCCTATGGGTGGGAATGATTTAGAAGAATAATTGAAGAAATTCTGGGAAGTATAGCAGTTGAGGCAAACTGTACTGGGGGAACCCCAGGGAAAGATGATGCTAGAACAATATAGGAAGCGAAAGAACAATCCGTCTGGATTCAAGGAGAGCATTTGATCTTCAAACATATAGGCAGTATTCGTTAAGCAAGAGATTAAATTTAGTATAGGAGAAGGAGCTGGAAGGTCACAGAGAACAGCAGTGAGCTGTTTTGTAAGGGCCTGTGAATGTCATTAGTGGAGTTAAATGAAAAATTGTTCTTGGGCCTGTTCTCACTTCCATTACATCATTTTGGTAATACACAAATACTATAATAAACTTCACTGATAACAAAGTTGGTAGACAGCAGCAGTAAGAGAGTTATAGATCTGGCTTACGTGACTGGGTGATCTTAAGAATAATAGATTTTGGATGCAGTTTACTGTCAGAACATGCAAAGTCCTGCATCTAAGAAACTAATGAGATTTTTCTGCTATAAACTAGGGTTGTTAGAAAATTATATAAGAAGGAAACCTATGTTCATTAATCAAGCACAGAATGACTGTGAGCCAACAACAACAGAGCTGTGGAGGGGGAAAAAATAGTTGTCAGCTCTCTTGGATAAGAAATATTTAGGAGAGACAGGAGTTTTTAATGCCATTATACCCCGATATAACTTCAGCTGAAATCCTGAGTTAGAGTTCTGGTCAGCCAAATTCGATGTGATGGGCTCCAACCAGAAGTAGAAGGAGGGCAGAGAGGACATGAGCAGCTTCTCCTGCCCTGGAACTGATACCTCAGGCAAAGCAAGGGACAAGAAGAGGATGGAATTGCTACCTGGGAAGAAAGTGAAAGGACAAGCATGAGAGGAGAAGAAGGATGAGCACAGGCTAGTTCAGATATAAGGGTAATGTTGGCAAAAACAAATAAATAAATATAAATTATTCATTAATATATTTTGATTGGCAATTAGATGGCGATCTCTAAGCAAATTGAGGTTGGGGTATAGAGATTGATTCTTCAGTTGGTTGTAATGTTATAGTTCTTATCTTATGGAAGAGATTGACTAAAATGTTAGCCTGACAAAGCTGACTGTGCTTGATGAGCAAAAATGCACATCTGGGAAACAAGTGAACAAGGTGATTGACTAAGTCTGATCATGTCTGAGGTAGATACTTAAGCACTGAGCAAAAGGAATTGAGCACTGTGGTATTTTAAGCAACTGCAAATTGTATCAGTTTTAAACATCATGTTTCTTTACAAAACTATTGCCTGTACCTGTTAAATTTAACTACGGAGGAACTACAGGCAGCTGTTTCAGCTGTACTGTTGCTGTACTGTTTCAGCACCTAGGATTTCCCTTCCAGGTCCTATTCAAATACCTGAGGAAGTTGCTGTGCTGACCCTGGGTTTGAGCTGCCATCCTTGTGGGATGCTGAGCAGAGGAAGTGCTGCCTCACTGCTCATCCAGCTTTAAACAGGGTTATGATGAAGAACTATTGGTACCATCTGAAGTTGCCAGGTTGTTCTTGACACCTTTCAGAGGGTTTTTTATATTTTCTGGAGCTCAGTGGATGTTTGCTCTGAATGTCTCTGTGGATTCTCTTGGAGCTGTTAGCAGCTTGGCAGCCCACAGAGCATTGCTGCCATACACAGAGGCATCTGATGGTCTCACCTTCCTTTTCCTAGAAAGGCTCTAGGGAATTGCTTCAGCCTTGTTTACTTGGAAGATTATCTTTAATGGGGCCTATCAGGTTGTAGTTTGTCATCACTACTCTCTGCCTGGTGGCTCAAGGAAGCACTCTCTTCCTGAAGCAGTGAGACAATTTCAGCAGCCCCAAAAACAAACAATGCTTAAATTAGTGTATTGTGTTGTTGTCATGTACAGTTAACTGAAAGGCAGAAGTGAAAATGAAAACTCATTTTAGCAAATTCTTTGTAATCTTAATCCAAGGAGGGGTTTTTTTAGTGGTGACAGCTTGAAATTCAAGGGTCAAAGTGAGCCTTTGTTCATGGTGGCTGCTCACACTCCTGCTAGGCAGGGTAGCTACACAACTATGAATTTCATGATTCTGAAAATTAAATGGGATTCAAAAAGAGGCAGGGAAGAATTCATGGAAACTCATAACGCAGTGAGAAAACCGAAGGAAAGGCACAATAGTCTAAGCTCAGGTTATCACACTTGCACACCAGGGCAGCACTGGGTGTTGCAGCCTGGATGAGAAGAACATAGGAGTTCAAGGAGCTCAGGAGTAATTAAAATATTTGTTTAGTATTTCAAGAGCTGTTTTTTGAATCCAAAGGATGATTTACAGCTCCTTGTTTTTAATAGGAAAAACTGTTTAAATTGGGATGACTCTTAACATTTGTCTGATAAATGAGAAATGGGCAGCACTTACTGCTAATCACTACCATCCAAGAAGCTTTGCTATCCACACTAAAATTGTGTAAAACAACTGCTGTGAGTTTAAGTATGGTCTCACTGTGGAACAGGTGATCATCTGTGAAGTAGTTTTTGCATTATTTTAGAAGTTACTTGTATGTGACATTTGATTTTGTCTGGTTTTTTAGCAGATTTAGCTCATAAAGGTTTTCTATGAATTCTTTTGAGAGCAATCATCTTTTTCTAAACAAGGTTTAGGAACAGTGGTGTATATATAACTCTTACACTTCCTTACTATCTTATCCATGATTACCCCTCTCACAAGGGTAAAATGCTTGTCACCATGGAGTTTTTTAATACCTTGGAAAATCTCTCACAGATTTACCATTTCAAGGAATGAAAGATCCTTTAAAATGCTTCAGAAGAGGAATACTTCTTCTTGCTGGAATAATACTTTCTTTTCACACAGGCCACTCCTCCGGTGAACATTCCAGGGTCAGCAAAATTCACTCCCAATGGCAGTAGCTTTAGCATCTCTTGGCAGTCGCCTCCTGTTACCTTCACCGGCATTCCAGTAAGTGTGCATCAAAAAAGGAGAGAGGGGGAGAAAAAAGGTTTTTTAGATCTTTTTGCTTTATTTTCACAGTTTGTAGCTATGGAAGTGAATGTAAAGTAAATGTAAAAAAGTAATAGATACCAAAAAGAAACAAACATGTGCCTGAGTTTGCCAGCATGGATGTTTTTAACACCCTTGTAACTCTTTCTATCAGTGCAGTTAGGTTATTTTTGCATCAGTGTACAAGCAGACAATTGAATTTACAGTATCTATGGCATATATTTTTTCAACTATATACTTACAAAAGAACATTCTGGTAGGTGCAGAGCCAGGCACTATGTTCTTCTTTTTTGTACCACTAAGAGATTTCTTAAAAAACTAGATGGAAAATCAACCTGTTGATAGTTAGGCTAACAGGCCAGTTGGATTCAGGCAGTGGGGCTGTTACCTAAATAAACTCTGAATATGAAGCATTTTTGAAGGGCAACTGAAAGAAACAATAAAATGAAATGCAAAGTTCTATTTTAGGAGACTACAAGCATGTAGCCCCTGCTAATAGCAGGAAAATGTTGTTTTATACAGGAAATAAGTTCAGTATCTAATGCATTTTGTTATTAATACATATTGCAGTTTGACAGCTTTTTAATGAGAATGTATTAGATGGAAATTCAACACTGACCCTTTCTTCCAAAAACTGGTGTGCAAGGCCTAATTCTATAAACAGTGATGCTAAAATCCTAAGGCATCAACAGAACTGCAGAAACGTGGTATTTGCTTAAACACAGAATTGCAGTGATTCTAAACGTACCACAGTGTAGGTGTGGTACTGTGGGGGGAGTGAAAAACCTTTATGGCAGAGTTGCAAGGGATTCAGCTTGTAGTGTCTGGTGTGGGGACTGCTGAAAGTAAATGCAAATCAGTGTTTATGAGTAATGGGAAATTTTCTCTATGAAGAATATAAATAAATATTAATGTAAAGTCTCCTCATTTTGTTGGAAAGCACTGTTTTCATGATAAATTGATATTTTCTAATCATAAACTTACTTTATATTATACCATCTCATTTAATATTGCACTATATGAATTTATGAATTTTTAAAGTGTGTTATATAAGGCGCATTGCTCATCCAAAGAACCACATAGCTTTTTTTTCTCCTGACAGTGAATATTAGACAAGGTGATAAGAGATACTATTTCCCTCCCTTCTCTTCTCCAAGTGAATCTCCAAAGCTTCTTACTGTCAACCTTTAGCAAATCTTGGAGATTTTCTGCAGAGGCTGTGGCATCCTGCAGAGCTGATAAAAATGAAAGTGACTGAATCAATTACACTGCACTCTGCCAATGAATATTTATTAAATTCCATCAAGGAACAACTAACAGTGAAAGACATCATGCTGGCAGTAATTTCAACAAGAGTGCCTTGACAGAGTGTGCTATCCACAGAGTTCCCTGAGAATTTGATTTCCCAACAATGGGGTTGATACGGAGTAATTATGAAACTGGCTCCTTTTGTGAAGTAGCAGAAACTGGTGCCAGGAGTGTTGGGAATCTAAAAATGCAATTAGTCACATTGTAAATCAGACGTTTAAGAGGACAGGATTAGACACATATGCATCGAGTTTACTTGTTCAGGCAACAACACTGATCTGTGGCTGTAGAGTAGAGAGTTCTCAAAATAATTTAAGAAATGCTAAATCACTTTCTGAGAATTCAGTGGAGATGGCAATGATTTAAGTACAATTTGAAAGTAATCTCAATACAAAACCTGGGGAAGTAGTGATGCAGAATTATAAACTGCTCAGGAAACCGTGTGAACTGCCATTATAGCTCTAACAACATTTAGAAGGTTGTTTAACAAAGCAAAAAATAATCATAAGAAAAAAATCTTCCAGGCTTGCACACATTTGGCTACTTTGTCATCAGTGTGATCATTTATGAGTTAGAAAGGCTTGCCTGCAGTGAAAAATTATGTGCAGTAAGTGAGGGTGAAAATACAAATTTATGTTAAATACCTGTAAATTAAATTAAAGTTTTATTTCTGTTTCAGAGTAAATTAGATACTGCTTTACAAAATCAGGGGTCTGGCAATTCTCACCCTTACATTGAGTGTAGGTACTTCACCTACATTTAGACTTTCTCCTTCTCTGATGGGGTTTATTTAAGGCCAGACTATGTGACGCAGCCAGCGTAACAAACTCACATACTTGTGACATACGTGGTGCGGTCCCTGAGATGAGACAGAAATCTACAGCACCCAAGGAAACCTCAGAGAATAAGTCCAAACCGTTACTTTTTGCTTGACCCTTAATATTTAAGCAAGCAGTTTTCTAAAATGGCTTTGGAATACTTTTCTGGCCTGGACAAACCACTGAGCAGGAAAAGATTAGGTGCAGATTTGAAAAAGTGCATTTTTCAATATAGTCTCCTTTCACGTTTATTTTTTGACACATACTGTAGTATTTCCCTCTTTCATTCTTGTGGACACTGAATTTCAGTGACATTGGGCACTTCCTGCTTTCTGTCCTGGGAACTGGGGTGTTCATACACCATGAGTTGCATTAAGTCCTTGTTTTCAGAAAGTCTTTAGCAGAACAGCACTGAAAAGCCTTTGTGAATATGGGTGTACTTATCAGCAAGTAACTGAGCACCTCAAAACAACCCATACATGTTGCTGGATCAGTTGGGCTCAGTTTGTGGCTAGTCTAGGCTCAGGAGTATTCTCAAACAGGCATTTATTTAGACTTCTTGTAGTCATAAGAGAGGAGGAGTGGCCAAGGTCACTTGGTCTATTCAGCCTGGAGGAAAGGAGACTGAGGGCAGCCCTCATTGCAGTCTGCAACTTCCTCATGAGGGAAGTGAAGGGGCAGGTACTGATCTCTGCTCTGTGATGACCAGGGACAGGACCTGAGGGATGGCCTGGAGCTGTGTCAGAGGAGGCTTAGTTCAAATATTAGAAGAAGGTTCTTCCCCCAGAGGATGGTAGGGCACTGGAGCAGGCTCCCCAGGGAAGTGGTCACAACACCAGCCTGGCAGAGTTCAGGAAGTGTTTGGACAATGCTCTCAGGCACATGGTGTGACTCTTGCGGATGTTCTCTGCAGGGCTGGGAGTTGGAGTTAATGATCCTTACAGGTCCCTTCCAACTCAGGTTATTCTGTGGTTCTGTAAATAGGGGAGCCTCCAAACCTCTTTATGCTCTGAATCATGCATATGTTTGATTCCAAGGCAGACGGCAAATAGATTTTTTCATACCATTTTTCTAAGATAACTTTGCAGGTGAAAGGTTGAACATTGGAACAGTTACAAGCCATTGTGAGATGTTCTTCTCTGCATGAAGCAAAAAGAACAGACTTATTGTTCTACTAGTTGAGGCTGAATTAGGAGAATAAATCAGCCACACTCTAGGGATACATGAGGAGAGTGAATTAAGTGATGCAAATGGGATGAGCCATGGTGAAGTCCGTATGTCTTGGTACTGGAGGACTTAACATAATGACCATGTACTTCCACTTCTATGTAATGTAGGGTGAAAGTCTTCCTGAATGTCGGTATGGTCTCTGCCGTCTGATACTGACTTATATCTGCCTGCTCATAAGACCCAAAAAGATTGAACAGGCAAGATCTTTGATTATCTGATGCTTACAGATCACAAATCTTCTCTATAACCACAGGTTCCCCCACCCCCAGGAGTTGTAACTGGAAACGCCAGGTCCTTGCTTCAAACAATGTTACTTTACTCTGCGTTAGACAGCGCTTCAGACATTAAAAGCCTCCAAGGGCAAGGATTGCCTTCTCAGGGCTTGCTCTTAATCTACTCTTAGTGTTCCCTACAGAGAGCAGCTGACTGACATTGTTTCGACCTGCTGCAAAACCTATCAAAATACACTAAAGCTCAGCTTCAGTGATGTGTAGCTGCCTTGGTGTGCCAGTCTGTGGAACGATCATGCAGGGACCCTCTCAGAGAATGCGAGGGAGGAGTCTGCACGCTGCAATTACTGCTCCAGCCTGATCTCTATTTGGAAGTAAGCAAGATAATTGCTTATAACGTAGAAGGCCATCCACGTACTCCTATGTTCAATGACAAGCAGCTAATATATTGAGTGTCAGTTACTAGTGGTAGACATATAATAATTTCTGGTTTTTAAAATGTTTCTGAACCTTAGCACAATAACTGGAGATCTCTGGTTACTGGTAATGAATGGAAAACTGTACAGTGTCTGGTGAATGCCAAATACTACAGAAGTGCTATTGCTTTGCATTTTATCTTCAGTATTTCAATCATTCTTAGGTAAAACAAGGAAAATGATTGATAAAAATTTGGAAAAAAGTAGCAAAGAGCAAACTACTCTTAGTATTCTGGAGGGATGGAACAAAAGGAGTTACTGTGGTCTTTGGATGTACAAAACATGATAAGCTGGCAGAGAGAGAAGAAATTTCTTCCAAGTTTTGCAGGTATCTTTTGTATGTCAGTAATGGTCTAAGTTTGTTCAGAGCGTGAGCCACATACATAGTTAAATCAAAAATTTCTCTTGCTATTAGCCAGGAGTAAAAGTTGAAAGAGTGTCTGCACTCAATTACAAGCATTAGTCTTTTGCTACTGTAGAGTAGCTTTAAAATAGACTTTGTATCAAAAATCAAAGCACATAAAGTAATTCTCTTCAAGTAAGGTCAGTCAGTTCACTCTCTTCCATATATTGAGAAACTTCAAAAGGGCAGGAGGGAAAAGTCATAGCAGTGCAGAGAACTATGACCATATCTGCAGTTCCTAGCAGCAGGAGACTGACTGTGCACTACGTGCCCAAATGAAGCTTGCTTTATTCAATATACAGTGAAAAAAAAAGAGTGTTCAGATTTTTTTTCTGGTATTTTAGATGTAAAGTGGTTGTGGCCTTCACACAGGACAAAATAAGACCATGAAAAAACAATTTAGGTATTATATAAGGCCAAGCTTTATGCCACGCGATTGCTTGAATGATGTTGCCAAGCCCCATACTCATGTAGGAGACTTCTTTGAAAGTCTCAGAAGACCAAACTACACCCTTCCCTTGGAAGCATTCACAAAGAGGACACCTGCTGAGAAGGTTTACTGTACAGAGTAAGGAGATACATCTTGTTAGCAACTTTGATCAGAAGGGCTGCATTGCACTCCCTGTCTGTTACACCTTGAGGGGCCCCACTGTAAGTGCTCTTCAACAAACCCTCTTCTCCGAGGGTCTCTCCACGAAGTGCCAAGTGACAGACAGGAGCAACAGGTAAAATCCCTTTATTTCATAGAAGATTATTGGTATTGATTCAGCACAAGACAGAGTTTATTTTTCCAGTTATTTTCTTTGCTTAAATTGGAGAAAGTTTTCTTAAGAGCTAGTCAGAGGTTTTAAATAAGAATGAATGTGTTTCTTGTCTTTTCCAAAACATGCAGTGTTGCTGTTCTGTATTTGGGATTGCTCTAGGAGATGACTGGTAATACAGTGAGACAAGAAGCTAAAGCAGTGTACCTAATGCTAAATAAACTTACAGCTTAATTATGTTTGTATGTTATATAGTCATCTTTTCTGGGTATCCTTGATACCAAGCAGCATAATTTGTGTTTTCTGGGAAAAAGTATTTATACTGCACTCATATGTGTATGTTCTTCGTAAGCAGCTTTTTTGTCTGTATTGACAGGTCTCACCAACCCATAATCGTCCTGCAGGGAGTGGAGAGCAGAAACAGTCCCACACAGTTCTTTCATCACCGCCTAGAGTAGCATTTGGCTTGAGGTATGGCACCACTAGCTCCTGCTGACACTACAGCCTCACGACCTGAAGGGCATTCAGTAAATAAGTTGTCAGTGGCCAGAGTAACAGCGAAAGCCCACCTCCAGCCCTGATTGCACTTGCCAGGCAGGTTCTTGCTAGAGCTCTTCAAAGTAAGCATTCAGAACCTATTTTTCTTCTGACTAGCATCAAAGGTAAAGTTCAGCTGCAGTGTCTGGCTTTGCACTTTTCCCTTTGAAAGGCTGGACTGTCTAACATGTTTATCACAATTCAGTCATAACGGTGTTTGGCTTTGATTGAACTATAAGAAACCCTGTGTTACAATAAATTAGATCAAGGCAAAGCTTATTATGCCTTGTCTTCCTAGACATAAGCTGCATTAATTACCATTAAATCTAACTGATACTTGACCAGAGTCTACTTTTAAAGGGTTTAAAAAGGGAAAAAAATCAGACCGTAATACTAAATTTCTTACAGTAAAGAAACTCCTTATTTCTTATAGTCCTAAAGGTGACTGTACCCTAAAATGAGACAAAAAGAAGATTTAATGCCTTTCATTTTCTTCATGACTCTCAGATCAATGCATAAGCTACAAACCAAACTTGAGATCTGCCCGATTCATGGATTGTGCCCATTAATTAATGTTCAGTTATCAGAAAATGTGTGGGTATGCAAGAGAGGAATCCCATCTGTGCCATGCAACATGTGAAACAAGTATTAAACAGTTCTGTTGGTACAGTTACCTTATTTGAAGATGCCAGGACAGATGGCATTGCAGTAGTGAACGTTAGATTGCTTGGTGAAGCATTACTCCTCAGGTTCGCTGTCTTGCTGTGTATTGAATTTTTTTAAAAATCCATTTTAACAGTTACTTGGACCATTTTCTAAACTTGTAATCTTTTGAGTGTGGTTGTAAGATGATAAACAGGACAAGCCTTAAAAGCAGATACTTCCCACCTTGCTGGCTTTGGGGACCACAGAGAAGAGGAAGCACACAAGAATGTGCTGCAAGTGAGAACAAGGGTTAAAACTTCCCACTCACTTCATTGTTTTCAATCAATGAGCTCAGAGCAAACTGGAGGATGGACCAGTAACGTTAGGAGCCGGTAGCTTTTCTCTGCTTTGGCATAGCTGATGCCTGCTGGTGGTCAAGGTCTGCTGCTCTGAGCTATTCCAAATATTTTTACCACAGCTCTGCAGCACTTCAGCCTGACATGGCCTAGCCTGTATTGTGGAACAGCTATGACTGTGCATTACTGCTTGGCACTTCATGTGGCTAAAGTATAATTTACTAAGTCCAGGTTTAGTGGCTGGCTAAAATCAAGGCTCTGTGTTCCTGGAATCATTCCAAGAGCAGAGGAGCAGGCTCAGCAGCTGCTGCAGAAGCTGTGGAAGCCAGGCAAGTAGAAGACTGGTCCCTGAGAGTGATGGACTGACTCATGGCCGTACGTGTCTGTCACTTCATCAGCTCCCAGCTGGAATGAAAACAGCCAAACCCTGTGAAAGGCCATGGGTTCTCTGCCTCCTGCACTCCATTGGGTTTGTTGTCTTGGTCTTAGGGTGAAAAGCAAAACTGCAAAAGCGTCTTGTTAACAAGCTTCCCTTTCTCTCTGACAGGAAGCCTAGAGGGGAGGGGAAAAAGTGTCGGAAGGTCTATGGGATGGAGAACAGAGATATGTGGTGCACTGCCTGCCGATGGAAGAAGGCCTGCCAAAGGTTCATCGACTAACGATTGAAATTATGCAGAGGATTTGGGGAGAGGGAGGACAAGAGCAGAAGCAGATTGCTGCAGCTGCACTGTATCACTTCCCATTTTCCCCTCCAGTGATGTGTTGGGAGTTTTGGTTTTTTGGGGTGGGTTTTTTTTTGTTTGTTTTTTTGATTAAGAGCTTTGTATTTCAAAATGAAGCACTTGTAGCCAAGGAGAAGCACTAATTAAAACCTGTGTGGAGCAATAGAGCAAAAAAAAAAGCAAAACCAAGACCACACAACAAAATCTGTCTCAGTAAGTGTGGAAACCAGAGCAGCTATTAGTGTTCTTCTGTAAAAGAAAGGAAAAGTTAATTATTTTGCTAACTCTGTGAGCTGCTTGCTCCCTAGGATCATTTTTAACCATTTCAGTCTTTCTGCTGTGAACATCTGTATTTGCTAAACTGAACAATTTTTCTTTTCCTGAAATGAAGATCTCTTTTTGAAAGCTTTCTAATAAACACTTCAGAGTCATATAAGCTACAGTTTTCTCAACAAAAGCTGTACTAAGACTGGAGACTGCTAAATAATTCTCCTGATACAAATGATCATGATTATATTTTTTAAAAGGGCATGTGGGGAAGAGTTGGGATTTTTATTTGTTTGTTTATAGGAGAAAAGTAAAGCTTATTTTGCAAGAAGGACAAGCAGCACTCCTGGAAGATTTTTTAAAGAGGCAAAGATCAGTGGAGTGGAACAAAGTAATTTAAGTACTAAATTGGATTTTGATCCTCTAGAGGAAGAAAAGCAGCAATGGCAAGTCACCAGCAGATCCTGTCATGAGAAGTCTGAGGAAAGAAATACGGTGATGCTTGATTGAAACCCCCAGAATATAAGGGGGCTCCAGTAGCTTTTCTTATTACTCTTCCCTTTCTGAGGGGAGATGAACAGTTGGACCGGCACAGCTGTTGCTGCAGGAGGCCTGTGAAGAACTGGTTAATGCAGCCACTAGGAATTATATGTAACACCTAATTCAGGGACACAATCCAGCCCAGCAGTTCTGCTTTTGCTTCCTTTTCTCTTATTTCAGAGATCATTGTTAAGATAATGGTTCATTCAGCTTTTGTTTTTAAAGCTACTAAGATTCAGTTGATGCAAAAAATTGGTAGAGAAAAGAAAATACCCTCTTTCCACAACATCATCTCAGAAAAAGAAGTACAACAGCCAAGGAGCAACATATTTGTGGTAAAAGACCATTTCTTAACTCATTTTGATACATGAATTAACAAGTTTCTCTGTTTGCAGTACTTGGATTGATTTGGGTATTTCAGTTTCTCTGTCCATTAGGAAGTATACACTGGAATGCGACAGCCTGGTGTTCTGTGTCCACTTGTATCAAATTACTGTTAATGATTATTTCAATGCAAAAATAAAGGAAGGATTTACTAGGAGTTGAATGTATATGGCGAAATAATATTTGCCTATTAAAGAAAACAAGACACTTTAAAAAAATCAAAGACAGAAGCAAAATTTTGCCTATTAATAGAGGCATGAAGGGCCACAAATGCCTGGGTTATTTTTTTTCATAACATTTGAACCAATTGAAATTAGACCAAATCTTTTTCTACTTTTTTTTTTCATTGTCTAAGCTGGCTCATTCTCGTAAGAGCACTTTTAAGTATCTAAACAAATTTCTGAAATCTGGTCCAAAGTTCACTTGATAGCTTTATTAAGTGTGCAGTGCTGCTTGTGTCTATGTAAAAGCACAAAATAAAAGTGCAGTTGTTTGGAATATAGACTGTGGACTCCGTAGGGTAGCAGTGAAAAGAAGAATCCATAACAGAAGCTACTGAAGGTAATCATCTGATTTTCTATGAACAAGATAATTGGGCAATCAGGTGCCTAATTTGAGCATGCTATTTCTGCAGTTATTTACAGATTGTGTAATTTACATGCACAAGTAGCAAGATACACTTGCATGTATGAAATTACTTGATTTTTTTCCCAGTTGTGTTAAGTCACAAAAAAAGAGAAACAGACTCTGAAGTCCAGTAAGACCCTGAGATATATACACATGAGTGTGTATGAGTATTTTTGTATGTGTTTGTATATACATGTAAAACTATATATATAATATAGTTTTATATGTGTATATGAAATCTGAAATTAACAGGAAAGAGAAAGATTGTTTTCTTTACAAATAGAATAAAAAGACGCTAAGGGTCAGTGGATATACATAGACACTGTATTATCTTCTTTCCTGTTAGTAAAACATATATTTTCTTCATATGTTGTATTTTTTTCAATTTCCTTAGTAAAATACCTCATAGTAAGTCATAGACATTTCATCTTCAAACACTGGGCTTGCTGATGGTGTACTTACTTTGCTAGAGCTTAAAAAATCTGGGACTTTCCCAAGATAATCCTGCCAATTTATTCCCCGCCTCCCATTTTAAAAGCACTCCAAGACTATAGAGCATTCCATAATTCGACTGTTGTTGGACTAACAGTATTTGCTTATACACTTGTTGTTCACCTCTCTTTTGCTTTGGAGGATTTTTTTGAAAATAATGTATCAGATTGTGTATTGTTTCTATAATGTCATGGCATTGTGAGCACCTTCCTGAGGGCACTTTATGAATTATTGTAATAAGATTATTCTTTATGAATTTCAGCACAGAAGAATGGTTTTGTTGCCAGACCAGATTGCCCTCTGGTACAAATTGAATATGGATTACATAAAGAACTAAAGCCACAAACCATCAAAACTGGAGAGAAAGTTGGTGTTAATGAGGCAAAGAACAGAAGGTATTGATAAATCCTGCCAGGAGGAAGCTAAATTACCAGTATTTTTACACAACCTTTAATCAGTGGTTTATATTAAATCAGTTTTGGATTTTATGGCTGTGGCATTTTGATTCATAAGTAGGCACTTGTCGAGGTACCGTGTCTGAGCCAAGGCCAGCGATAGCGCAGCAGCCTGGCTCCTGGCCGCACGCGGAGCGTTCTGCAGTCACTTTGTGCTTTGAACTCCAATTAACTCATGTTGGACCAGTAGTTCAGCGCCTGCTGAGATCCTCTCCATGATCCTCACACAGCCAGCAAGAACAGAAATGTCAGCTAAGCCTTCCTTCTGCTGGCACTACCAATCATATCCTGGAGTAATCGTTTCCATTTTTCAGTCTCTTGCTTCTGTGTTCCTTTGGGCTGCATCACTGTCCTCCTAACACCTGATTTATCTCACATTTCTGCACTGACCAAAACAGTCAGATTCTTTGTTCTCCTGAAGAAGAGGTAGCCTGAGTGCTGTGGTCATTTGTTGTCATCACTACATGCCAGTTCCAGTTTTCAGTTTCTCTGTGGGAGGTATGTCATTGTCTCTGAACCCCCAGAGAAGTCAGAAGGAATATCTTGAACACATCATGCAGTGTCTATGTGCTACAGGGTTTTGGACGTGGGTTCATCTATGTCAAGAGCCAGAACTTGATATAAAAATGTAAGGATCTGTTTTACTGTTAATAGTATTGATGTTGGTAACAGAAATTGGCAGCATCAGTATCAGAGTGGAGATAGCTGATCCCAAACATTTTTCTTCAGGAGTTTCCTTATTAGAACAAAGCTGTTTCCCAATTCCCCATTCACCCCATCCCCTAAAAGATCTGGAAAATGAGATAATTTTAGAAGTGGGAAATTTTAATGGCAGTTTTTAATGTTGACTGTTCTCCAACTGCTCCTCTGTGAAGCTATTGAACGTTAAAACTCAGATCATCTTAATCATAAAACGGTTTCCACACAAAACAATGTGCCTGATTCTCTAGTGCCTTGCACAAATGCAACAGTATATATTAGATGTGAACTGAGTAAAACTTCTTCCGTTCCAATTTGCAAGTTTACACTTTTAACCAATACCAGTCATCACCTAACATGTACCTGTTGGCAGGTCAGCCCTGCTTATATGAATAAGCTGAGCAGAATGCCTGTCTGTTGGATTACTTCTCCCAGATCTTTAGCCTAGTATGAACATTAGCTAACTATCTGCAAGTTCCTTGCAGTCATTGGCTATTGCCAACGTCACCATTTTTGCTCCTCCTCCCTTTCGTTTTTCACAATAATTACTAGATAGGCAGCACAACAGGAGGTAAAGCTTTAGCCAAAAGTTCTTGTAGAACCTGCACGATGCAGGTTTTCAGCACCATGCAGTGTCCCAGGTGTTCTTGGCACTAATTTCATTTTGTCATTCATTCTGATCCAATACATTGGGATGGTTTTCTACTGCTTGCTGTGGCCTGGCACCAGCTAAAATGGCCCTGTTGAGAATCCAGGACAATCGCTGTGTCACACTACAAAGTGATTTCTTTCTTCTGCTGCCTGTAAATGTGTTGGAACGTGATCTGGGAAGCAGGACGTGGAATTAGAGGCTTGCTAGCCATTTGCAGAGATGTTGGAGGTTGCCAGTGAGGCTTCCTTCTGTTGGTTCAAAGTTAGAGGCATCTGCTTGAGAAAGTTGTGCTGCACCTTTTCATAGAAATATTTTGATATGGAAATGTTTGTAAAGCCTCATCTTGATCTTATATTCTATTCAGTCTTCCTGTGAGGTGATAACACTGGGAACTGAGAGCACTGCATTTGTCAGGTTTTTCTAGTAGATATAACCAGGCAGGTTTAAGGTATCATAGTGTAGGTTTATTCTAAGATAACTTCAACAGAATTTTATGGCACCTTTGGAAAATACCTAGAAGGAAGTCATGAGCAGAATTCAAGCTGAGTGTTTAAATACACTCTCTGCGTGCTAGATGGGAGCAGCCTTTCTTTACATCCATATGGAGCTGGAAAATCTTCAAGATTGCAGAACAGCCAATGTACACCTAGAGTTGAGAGTGCCCACTTGAACTGCTCTTTCCATCTTGGACTACAGTGCTTTCACACTGACTGTGCTCTCAGTTCTATCCAAATGATTTAAGGATCTATCCAAGGATTTAAGGAGGTGTGTTTCTCCACTTGCAATTGTTTGAGCTTATTCCTCAGTACAGAAAGTACTTATTATGTTCTTTGTGCTTCACACAGACCATTTGTAGCAGCACTGCAGAAAGACTTTGGGAACAGAAATCAGGCTGATTATGATGGCACCAGCCAGAATAAAGTACAGTTTGCTCTGCTGTTTGCTCACACTCACAGCAAGAATTTGTTCAGCTGGTGAAATAGAAGAGAATAGATAAATTTAGTAACAAGCTGGTGTTTTGCTAGTTTTTGACACAGCTTAACACCTAGAATGTTTCTCCTTCTGTATTTGAATCTGAATGTGAGATCTCTCATATACCCTTGAGGGAAATTAATTTAGCATTATAAATGCTCTTTCAGAATTAAATCTGAATTCTTTATGTAATTAAAATCTAAAGATGTTCTCAAACATTCTAAAATGTTTGAGTGTTGGTATTTACTGTTTGCCAGTCCTCTTAAAGATTCAGGTTTGATTCTGGAGTCCTTAACATAGTATGTGACACTCAGCATAAATTAATATATGATGTGTAATGGCAATGGCCAGATAAACAGAAGTTACTAAAATGTTTGTTAAAAGCTGTCTCTGGAAGACAGGAAAAAAGAAAATAGTTGAAACAGATTTCCTCAGGGAATGGGAGAGGGCTGCAAAGGCAGGATGCGAGTTTGTTTGAATGGAAGATGTCTAAGAAAAAGGTTTTTTTCTATTTTAGGCAAAATGAAAAGAGCAATATGTCACTACTTGAATTATTAAAATTAGAATGAAGCACTGATTGATGAACATGATCTTACCTAATGCTGTAGCTTAGGAAGTTCCAAATTAAAAAAAATAAGTTGTATAAAATTACAGAAAATTAGCTTAAACCATAATCTAATTATAATGTAAATCTATACATTTGTGTAAATCTTTTCAGGATCTAGTGTAAATATAAGGGCTTCTTGTCTACAAAGTTGCTTGGTCAAAACATGCTTTGTCTGTAATTGAATAACTTCTTACCAAATGACTTCAGCATGCAAAAAAGCAGTACATCAGCATGATACCCTGGAAAGTTGTGTACTGCACTTTGCAAAGGGCTAGTTCTGCATGAAATCAAAAGAAAAAGTTACCACATACTTTTTGTCATATCTGTAAAGGTGTCAGCTTCAGTAAACCCAGGGTTTTGAATTGGACTGTCTAGGATTTTGAAATTCCACAAGTTTTGCAAATTCTCAATTTTGCTTTATTTTTACACAGAAAAATCCTATTTGAGCCATAATAATGTTTTCTTATCAGTTCTCTTTCCCAGGCACTCAGTTTTGCAATTTCCCAAATGCATATACTGAAGTGAATAAAAATCAGCACCTTCAGTATTAGGAACTACAAATGTAAATAGCTTTTGCATGGTATCAGAATTTTTAGTATCAGTGTTTAACTGTAGTAATTAATTCCCAGAGTGATGCCAACAAATCTATCAGGGAAGGGGAGCACAAAGTCTGTAAATTGTGAAGTACAGCTGCACAGACATAGAACTGCTGGTATTACAATAATGAAATGTAGGCTTAGGATCATCAGAGCACTTGAGTATGTGTTTACCTCCACTTGTGGAGTTTGTTGATGAGACTCCTTGTGCTCCTAAAGTTTGGCATACAGTTTTGAGCTCCTCTGGAATCAGGTCTTGGCAAGAGCAGATACTCCTGTAGCTTTGTCTGAAATATGCACTTTGTGGGACAATCTACCTTCTCCTGGATTTATGCAATTTATGTTGTGTTTAGAAAACCAGACAAATTTACAGAATTCTTTCTTTCTTATGATTTTTTGCATTGCAGAAGGGAAGGTAAGAAAGAGATAAGTTCAGCTGTGCATTTCAGAAGGTGAAAGCATTGTTAAGTTTGTAAAAGGTGTGTATTTGACATGAAGCTCAAAGAAACTTAATTGAGCACACTGAAAAAAAAATACATGATAAGCAGGTCACATTAAATAAATTTCTCTTGTTCCATCTGTATTCCCTGTACACTCAACACTCCTCCAGGTAACTGGAGGCATAGGAGCTCTGAGTATGCAAAGAAAAAAATGAGTTTACCTAAAAAACTTTAGGAATACTATGTTTTTAAGCCACAAATTATGTTACCTATGTGTAATTTTTAGTGTTAGAGAAAATAAGACAGTAGCCTTATTAATCAGGTGCAATACTTACAAAGGGCTAAATTAGGGAAACAAGTGATGTGTGTTTGTACATCACTGCAAACATGCACTTCTGAAAACTGATTTTTATAGCACTGGGCTCTTAATACCTCTCTGAAATTATAATATTGGTATGATTTTATAACTGTTCATTATACATTATGAAACAGGATTTGGGAATTCCTGAGAACTAAAAGGAGGAGGGGGAAATTGTAAATCATGTAGACTAGTGGTATGTTATTTTACATGACAAAAGTAAACTAAAACACCTTTACAAAGCCATACAAATTCTGGATTATTGAAAGAAAAAAATCTACTTCCCTTGGTTACAGAGATAGTTTAGGCTGAAATTTCCCTTGATTTGTCTGTTTCATTTTCTCAAAGATTTGGGGGATTTTTGTGTTCTGATGGTGAAAACATTCCTAAATTACCAGTATTTGGCTTGAATGGTATTATTTTGGAAAACAAAATTGAGTTTTCGTGATACTGTACAGTCTGAATAAGATCATGCAAACATGATCTGCTCCAGTTTAAGTAGAGAGTTCATATAAGCAGAAGATTACAGGAAAAGGTTGCTTTGAGGATTCATTGTTCAGTCATGAGAAAGATCTGAACAATCACACTAAAAGCTCTACTCACATATTTCTTCTCTCCATCTGCACTGCAGGGTTGATGGAATACAGGCTGCCAAGTACGGTCTATCTGGCTATCTCACTACTATTTGGGGGGTTTTTTTGCTGATAAATAATGAAATACAGATCATCTTCCCATCTCACTTACTGTTTTTGTCTTGTGCTCCAAGTCCAGAATTAACTGAAAAACAGAAGTAATCAGGTCTATTGAATAGAAACTATTTGGTTCTTTCCCTGTTTCTAACAAATAGCAAAAGTACAAATACAGAGACATGAGCCAAAAGGGGCTTGAGCCAGTCAGGCAGGACCTGAAAAAAATTCTCAGAACTGGATCCCAGTAGAAGGAACCTAGTCTTAAGTAGTCAATTACAGAAGTTCTATAGTTGATTTTTGGTGTTTTGTTTTGTTTTGTTTTTTTGTAAATTACAAGTCTGATAAAAAGTCTTACTGCACAGTTAAGAGCAGAATGCAGATCACATTGTAATGAGCTGAGCCTTTGAAGCAGTACAGGTTTCTCAGGAGAGCTCAGTTATTCCCATGAACAGCTTCATTGACAAGGGCTGCTCACACAGGTCATGGTTGTAGAACAAAGGCACGTGGGTTCTCCTCGGTGTGCTTTCCACTGGAATTGAGAGTGTGAAATTATGAATCTCCCTTTCTGAGGGCTTTAGAATTGTGCATTCAGCTTTGTGAGGGATGGATACAGTGGATACCTCTGCACATGTACAGGGCTCTTGGAAGCGTTTCTAGTAATACCAAAGTGGCAGTACTCTGGGTGTGTTACTAGTGACAGATTTAAGAACTGTTAGGCTGGTGGTATTCAGGCTGTAATCTATCCTGCTGATACCAGCCCCAGGGAGAAGGAGGTTTCTCAGTATGGGATCCAGGATAACCAGCCTGTTGGGAAAGGAATCATCACCATAGTCCATGTGCTGTTGCCTCAAGTGCTGCCTTTGCTGTGTCCAGCTTGAGGAAGGTTGGTTATGCACATGCATTCATGACCTGTTCATAGTACAGAACACTCTTTTGAAGAGAAATAATCTCTTTTTCAGCGATTAAAATCATAATTGTGGGATAGCAATTGTGTTCCAGAAAGTTGCTGAATGGGTCACATCATTTTCAGACTTCAAATCAGGCATGGTTGTTTCCCTCTTCCAGAGCCATGCTGCAGCTCTCATGGGGGCTCTCCCAGAGTCCTGGAACCTGAAACAATTTTTTCCCAAAGATTTGCTGGAGCCCAGCACTGACCCCTAAACCAGATTGGACCCCCAGGTAAAGGAGACTCTTTCCAACTTTCCCAACTCTTTCCCAACTCTTAGACTTCCTAAGTTAGTATTTTATTAACAGACCTTTATAAAGGGAACACGGCCCCATCCTTGCCTCTGGCATTTCTAACACAGCACCATCCACTGCTGCATTTGCAAGGAGCCAGACATTATCTTGGTCAGTCATGGAGTTGGGCATATTATTTTACATTTAGACCGCAGCATCCTGCGTCAGACTGCAGTTCCACAGCAGGTTAAGGTGACATAAGCTTGTGTTGCTGTTGAAGGAGCTGTTCCTACCCTCAGCAGAGACATTTCTAGAGAGAAGTTTCCTGAGTTATGCTGGCTTGAGCCAGTCCTGTAAGTATAGGTCTCTATAAAATGCTAGATAGCTTATGGCCTGCTGGTCTGTGCTCCTGCTCTTTCATGGAGCAGGCATGGTAATACTGCCTTTATCCCACTCTGTCTTGTCTGGAGTCTCATTAAGGAGCTGAACTTGCACATACCCCTCCAGCATTAAACTCAGGAGAGCTCCACCTATGGCTAGGGGCATTGATTTTGATATGAAATTAAATATATAGGGGAAAAGAGAGGAATTAGTTTAATAATTGTACCTGCAATGAGTCTTAAGACTGCATCTTAACTGCACCATGATTTTGCTAAGCAGATATTGGAGGAGTTAAGGGACGTGGAAAACAACCTTACTGGACCTTGTTCCTCCCTGGAGCCAGGCTGGAATTATTCATGGTAATCTCAGGCCCTTCAAGATTCATAAAGGGGCTGAGAAGTTATGAGCTCTGTAGATATCTGGGCTACAGAGAACCAGGCTATCCTTCTTACCCAGACATGCTAACAGCTAGGAAGGATCCTCAGCTGCTTTGCTAGTGCCGTTTTTTAGTCTCTTTTTTATTACAGCTTTCATTTAATAGTGATGGGAATGCTGGGCAAGAGGTAAAGGGTCATCAGGTAACTGAAGAAAGAGCACCATCAGCATCAATTGCACTGTGGGTTTTTTTAACTCTCTGAAAAATCAAGCATGTTTTCTTGTCACTTGCTATTCATATTGTGTCATGTAAGAAAAGTACTTCCATCATAGAGGGGGGTGAATTTAGTACAGGGTAAGCAGCTGTAGGAAACTAAAAACCCATTTGCCTAGTTTTCATGAGTAGGGAATTTCTAAAACATTCTGCTTGCAGAAGACTCTAGTATTTATATCAACACATCCTTTTTTCTTGCTTCAGTTACAAAAGAGAAATACCTGCCAGCATGTATTGTTCTTCCTTTGTTTCCTATCAAATCTTGTTTCAGAGAGTATGAAGTAACTTCAAGTTCTTTGTTAAGGACATTTTTTCTGAATTAGCATTTTTACAACCGGAGCATTTCCTCTTTCCCTTCAGTGTAAAATTACTGAGCTTTAATTTGCTCTGCATTGCACTTTATATATTTTTTTCACTTTTTGGGCCATATATTTTTGATACACAAAACAGTAAAGATTTTATTAATCTAGTTTTAACTTGAAATTAGCCACAAAACTAAGACGTTTTTGTAAAAATGTAAGTTCCATAAGATACAGTAAATAATCTGTTTGGGTCAGAGACATTTTTTAATGATACATTGAGAAATATAGTTTCTGAAATTATTTTTAATTTGGTAAATTCAATACATTAATGGTACATCATGGTTTAAAGTGGAATGTGAATGAGGAGAAGACAAAGTTCTAGACAGCAAATTTCCTTATATGTAAAACCTGCATTAGTTTAATTGATAAGGGTTTAAAAAAATAGCCTAATCTAGTTTAAAGAAGAGTGAAACTGTCTAATAGGCTAGTTTAAAATGCCAGGAACTGATAGAAAATTGGAAATGAGTTTACCTTAAGCACCCAGGAGCCATTTCTCCCTGTACTGACACAGTGCTGTGCAGTGCGAAGCCTCTGGGCTCTGCAGGGGATGAACTCATGCTGGTACAAGGCACCAGCAGAAGCTGTAGGAGTATAGGGATTTTCCTGCTTTAATCAGCAGTTCTCCCAGTTTGCAGTCCCACTGCCAGGTTGGCAGTAGCATTTCCATTTGGTTTTTCCTGACTTCATCCCCACTAGTTTTGGAAGGTAGTGTCCTAGAGACAATAGTTTTGTTCTTAGGTGAATTAATGAACTCATTTTCCCTCTGGTTTTAGTGTTAAGCTACAGCACTCACACTATTGCATGTAGTTTATCCTAATTTGTCGATGCCAGTTAAACAAAGAACAGCTACTCTGCCTCAGCACAGAATCCTTTTAAATCTTATGGAGCATGCTGAAAAATAAAGACATTTTTGATTTTTACTTTGTCCAAACTCTTTATTCCAAATCACGCATAGAAAAGTGGGGAAAACAAGGCACATGGCAGTGAAGAGGGGAGAGAGAGACAGCAATGCTCGTTTCCTACCCAGGGTGAATCATTCCTGGGTTCCCCTCTCCTGAGCTGAGCGTGTGCTTGCATGGACCGTGCACAGCTTGGAAGTCGTTTAAAATCCATTCTTGCAAAAGCTCTCTGTTGGCCACCTCCCAGATACCCCAATTCCTTTTCAGAGGCTTCCAGACATTCTGCTCATTTATACATCCATAGGTAAAAGTAAAAGCTACTTGCTGCTCCAATAGCCTGGGTATAGTTTCACCTTGGACTGCAAATGTATCACCTTGCCATTTTTAATCAAGCTGCAGGTCTTCCTGCAAAAGATGGGTATGATCCAGGTATTTGTGCATGCTGCAAAGCTGTTGTGTCCTTCCAGGGACTACTTGGAGTCCCTGGAGCGAGGCAAGCACACTGCCAGTGGTGTGCAAGCCTTGTGCTTAACATCAGTGGTACCTGTACTGAAGAGAAGTATGTCACCTGTCCATCCCACCACAGAGATAAGGGCTGCACAGCATGGCTCAGCTCTTGAAATTATGGGGCAAATTAAGCTTTAAACCTTTATAGTAAGCACAGAGTGTCTGAAAACTCAGTCCGTGTTTGGCTGAGGAACAAGAGCAGTGACAGACCCTGTCTAAGGTCATGTTCTGTCAGGCAGCACAAATAACAGCTCTATGGCCTGACTGCTTGCTGTATTTCCATGTGTGTTTGAAGGAAGGCTTAGAAGAGAAGGCTTGCAGATGCTATTCGTTCGCAGTCTGGTTTGATTCTGCCCTCTGGGGGCAGCCTATGGGCCGGCACAGCACATTTAGATATGGGGCTTCCACTGACAGTGACTTAGACATATCAAAATACTATTTCTTGTAAGAAGCAGGTGCTTTTCTCATTCTTACAACATTAAAAACACACAACAAGATGCCACCATACAGACCTTTGTCAAATTCTCACAGTCCCCTGTAGTACCAGCAGCTGGGGAGAACTCAGGAATTCAGAGGACCTCGGCCATAACTCATCAAAAAGCCTCTGCAGTCCATTGCCACTGAAAATGATTTAGTGCTGGATCAAAGCCATCCAGACTTGGGCCTTCCAAAATTCCTCGGGGAATTTTGCTGTTACTTCATATGAAAAAAAATCTTTGTGTCAGCATAGGAGTCAATTCTGCCTGCTGAACCAAGAGTACTTCCAATGGACTTCAGATATCTCAGGAATCATTCTCAATACAAGTCAGGACACTCCAAACATTTCAGTTGTTTTTCTTAAATTAAAAACATTTGCAAAATTAGCAATATGCATATTAATGCCTAAAAGTTGATGAAAATAATTTAATTAAGGTACTGGGAAGTATCTGCTTGCACCTGAAACTTTAAAGAATGTCTACTTAATTCATGATTTGCTAAGCGCGAGCTCCTGAGTTTGCCAATGCACTAAACCAGCTTTGTACAGAGTAATTTTATAAAAATTGAGAAGGCTTATTTTTTTCTCAAGTTACTCAAGTAGTTCAGGTAATGAATAATTTGTTTCTGGTCAATGCATTGTAGAATGAGCAAATCTCATCCTCTTGCACTTCTCATATTCATTGTTTGTATGGAAAAAAATCTTTACTACTTTTCCATTTTCCAGTGAATGATCAGTTCACTAAGCGACAGGCAATGTTTCTTGACTTTAGATTGCAAAATATGCTTAGATAATTTTACTGTCCTCCATGTGAATCTAGTTATCTGATTCTTACTTTTTTCTAGCTTCAAAAATGCGTTTGTACAATTTCCATAGATATGGTTGAATAAAAATTGCAAGGAAGAATCTAAGTCAAATGCTAAGTAAAGATCAAGCACATGAAACAAACATGAAGATAAAGAATGTATCATGAGAAAAGTCAATCTATTGCTGAATTAAGTCTTTATAGAACACGTTGATTAGCAGAGAGTACTGATCTTCATTAAAGTTACATTTAGAAGCAGACCACTTTGTTTTAGTGTCACAAGTGACAAAGCAATTTTTCTTCAGAAAAAGTGCAAATGGAAAAAAACATTAAAGTAGATAATTTACACCAAGATTTTCTCAATTTAAGCCCATCCTGCCTGTTACATTACTGTTGTATGTTCAGAAATGCTCAGGTCAACAGACATTCCTCATGGGAAGCAGCTAGGTTCCATAGTGTCAAATAAGTAAAAGGCAAGTGAGCAAACACATAGGATTTTCTAAGTACTAGCTCAGCTATTGCAAAAAAAATAAAAAAAAAACAACAACAAAACAAAACAAAAAAAAACAAAACAGCAAAAGAGCGCTACTCACTACTGAACTAGAATTTTAGCAGTTTAAAAGAACCATGTTTTGATCTAGTTCACACACCATAGCTAAACCCAGGTTTCTGTTGATTTGCTTGTTTGTCTTATGGGGCTTTTACTTCTTAACAGCCCTCAAAGCAGGGTCTGTCATTACTGAGATGACCACAGTAGGATAGGAATCTCTTGAAATCCTAAAATACATGATTAGAGAAACAACAGACTTAAATGAAAAACTACTTAAAATTATCTCAAAAAAGCAAAAAGAAAAGTTAATTCTCTATTTGGGAAATGCTATTCAGCTGCCATTAACTCCCAAGTTGCATGTTTAACTGGCATCCTGTAGCTTTTTCAGCTCATGTTTTTGTTAAAAGCAGATGGTGATTAAACTACATAGCAAAGGACCTTCCTTTGCTCTTTGTAAATGAATGTATACATACAAACTATGCATTTTCACACAGCTGCATACTGTATCTTGAATCACTTCAACCATTCCCCTAGCTTAGAAACCCCCAAACTTCTGGAGCTGAAGGTGCTCCCATCTCCTTTGGCAGACATTTGTCTCCTGTCTTGTTTCTGCTCTCCAAAAACCTTAGATGCAAGACAGAGGAATATGCTGAGCTGCATAGCCCAAGTAGCAGAGTGCCTGGGGACCTGAGGCCAAGTCGAGGACTTGGCATGCTCTGGGGGACCAGTTTGGGCTCCCAGGCCTAGCGTGGCCAAACACAGAGATGTGTATCCGTGCTCCCTCTGCCAGAGCTGCTCCAGCTCCAGCACCTCTTGCACTCTGGCTCAGCATCCTGGATGCTGGCGCAGCCAAGTGGGGCCAGCAGCTGCTCCCACCCGGGCTCAGGAGGAGTTTGCAGCCACACTCAGCCGAGCTGTGCCAAGAAGAGGCCACTGCCCTGGGCCTGCAGACACCATCCTCCCCCTCCCAGCCTTTCCAGCCATGCCCGGGTTCCTTCTGACCAGCCCTTCCCCACCGTGCCCTGCAGCACGTGGGAGGCAGGGATGGCTCCTCAGGGGCTGTGGTCTCACTGCTGAGACCTGCTGCCCCAGGGAATGCCGTGCTCCAAGTGCTCTCCCTTCATCCTAATCACTGAGGGACTTCAGGGCTGGGATGTGCAAGGGACAAAGGATCAGAGCTTGGGTTTAGTGTACCTTCTGTTGGAAGGGAGCCAGAAAGATGGAAAATGGATGTCTTGTTCTTATAGCTGGTGTAATTAATTAAAGGAAAAAGATACTGCATGCAACATTTCTTACTTAAATTTGGGATTGTCGCTGTAATATACATCAGCCCAGTCTACTTAATGAATGAAGTGTGTTTCTTACGCTTTATCCTACAGAAAGAAAGACCAAAAAAGTAGAAGTAATAAGAATATCCTTGCTTTAGACTAAAGCAAGCATGGACTCAACAACAAAGAAAGATTTTGTTTATATGCAAACTGTTTAAATATTTGATACCAGTATAAAGGCAGTCATATTCTTATGTATCCAGAGATTTGCACTCATCTAGGATATGTTAATTAAAAAATATTTTTGTGGTATGTACTTGTATCTGAGGGGCCAAGTCTTTAATTTTATATTCTTTACAAGAATTAGTGTGGCAATTATGTTTTTCCATTTACTGAGCTACCTGCCCATGCTAGTTGTTCATTTGCATAAGGAATATTTCCACTACTTCAGAGGTTTTTGGGTGGTTGTTTTCAAAGGGAAGGTGCCCCAGAGGGTTCCACAGGATCGTCCAGTGTGAGTGGGAGGCTCTCTGGAATAGCAGGTCACCCTTACCAGGACATGGCCTGTCACTGCAACAAACACACATGGATTCATTTCCCTGCAAACTGCAGCTGCCTGGTAGGCCTGGGGTAGCTCCAGCTTCAGTCCCTCAAATCAAAGCTCTGACTGATTCTGTCAGTCCTTTGCTGTCACTTACTATCACAAAGTTAACTTTTTACAACAAGGAAGAGCTTCCAACTCTGGCACTGATGGAAATACTGAATACTTTTAACATATATATATATATATTTGGAAAGTATTTGAACAGTGTTTTGTCTTTTTTTATACAACTTTTAGCCAAATAGAAAAATTCTGATTATTACTTCTGTGGATACCTGTCCACCTGTAAATAAACTCGTATATTCAGGTACATGAACCTGAATATAAAAAAATAATAAGGACTGTTCAGGGGCTATGCGCTTTGCTAGCTCCTGGTTCCTTTGTATATAAGAGGTAACTGTTTAAATGTTGAGTGTTTTTTTTTTTTTTATTTACTTGTTGTTCCTCTAAAGAAAGAAGAAGAAAAAAAAAACTTTTGACTTTGTTTTCTCTTTTCTGAGTTAATACAAAGATTTTCTAACTTTTTACTGCAGAAATGGATAAATACCTGGTGCTAAGTGAATGTGAGTCAAACTGGCCATAGCAGACACACCAGTTAGAATGCACTTTTCCTGTGGCACACAATGTATTTTCTCAGAAGGGACCTTCAAAGGACTGTCAGATGTTTACATTTCTTCTTGTTGCCCCAAATAGTTTTAAATATTCAAATAACTTCCAATAATAAAGTCATAGTCCATTACTGATGCGATGAATCCTTACATTTAAGTATCTACAACAGCTTTGTACAAATACCATTTTAGAAATCGTTGAAATATTGGGCTTTCATACTTTGTAATGCTTTGATGTGACAATAAATACGCTGTTGCTATCTAGTCTAACCTCATTGTAGACCTGTAACTCCCTTTTTCTGGTTATGTCATGAATTGCACTGGCTTGAATTCAGCCAAATACTGACTGTTCAGCTGAAATATTCCGACTGTTATGATGTCCACAAAACATTAATTAAATGCACTTGTATCTGACTACCATGGAGTATGTCAAATTATTCACGTAATAAATCCCTTGTGTATAACTTTGGTTAGTTGTTTATGTGAACTTCAGTTCTTTCACAGCCTTGAATGCCTGTGCATCAACCAAGGACCAGCTGCAGTCAGTGAATGATAACCTTTGCATCAACTTTGTTACGAGCAGGGCTGATTTCCTTCCCTTTCATCAGAGGGCTGGTGTTTACACACTGTGAGCTAAGACACAGAGGATAGAGATGTTGAATTCTAAGTTTTGCCCCTGTGAATTTGAAGTTCAGCCTTTAGCTGGTGACTGTGGTTTCCCACTTCCAGCTTCACGCTGCTCCTGATGCATTCAAGCAGCACTTCCCCTGGCAGCCAGGGAGCACAGCATCCCTGTGCACAGCAAGGAGCAATCCTGATAGCAAAGGATTGTTTGATCAGGATATGCCTTTGCCACAGTAAAGCTGACGAAACTAGCGCTTGAAAGGTGCAAGCTGGAGAGGCATCCCTGAAAAAAGGAGTAGTTTCTTGGGGCGGGGGGGGGGGGGAAAGTATAAACGAATACCATTTCTGTCCAAAATCTTGACTCTCCTTCCAGCTTTGTTAGGTCATGTTTAGATTTTCCTTTGGTGAATGCGTTCCAACCTACTGCTACATTGCCAAGTCCAATATAAACAGCAGGGCTATTAAACTTAATGAGTGGTTTAATCACTCTTCTGTGTTCGCATTTTCCTCCCTTCAAGCAGCATCTCCTCAGCACACACGCGCGCCCTCGGTCACCTCTCCGAAGGAAATCCGTGCACGAACCTGTTGGAGCCAGAGGCCCCGCCCTGGTGCCCGACCAGAGCTCCCGGTCCCGGTCCCGGTCCCGGTCCCGGTCCCGGCAGCCGGCGTGTCCCAGCCGTCCCTCCGCAGCCCGTGCTGATCCAGCAGATCCGGGCACAGCTGGAGCGAGCAGCGCTCCTTGTAGCTGCTGTTGGAAAAGCCAAGCTGCCTTCACAGCCCCGCTCCTGCCACGCAGGTACTCAGAGCTGTCTGACTTGTAGCATCAGAGCAGGGAATCCTATGGCTGATTCCTGTAGATATAAAAAGGAAGGGACTTGAAGTCATATAATTACCAAGGAAGCATTTCAGTGATATTTCAGACTTAATTCCACTAATTAAATGCCACTTTAAGAGATAATAATCTCTGCTATAATTGATGTTTCTGAAGACAGATGGGTTGTCTTCAGAATTACAGTTCTCATCGTGTTTTCTACATTAAAGGGATTCCATTTTAGACCAAAATTTAATACCTGTGCTTCCCTCCCTCCATTCCTGCACAGGCTTTGTCTCTTTTTGATCCAGTTTTGCACTAAGACACGACTAGCTTAGGTGCATTCGGTTCAGAAATACTTCACAATCTCATGTACTTCCCAGAGAAAATTTTGAGACAGAATGATTCAGTCTCTACCTGCATCAGTAATTTCCTCTAACTTCATTCCTTGTAATAAAATAATTCACTAAATCCAAATTTAGACTTCAAATAATCTTAGCTGCAAGAAAATAATTTCTGCTTAAATGACCTGTGCATTTTGTACTTTGCATGCTGCCATCATCTTGCTTTATGCTACTACATTTGAGACCTGTTCTCCAAATGAGGCCTTACAGAATCATTATGTTACAATATTGTTCCTGATGTGAGGTCCTAATGGAAATCTGCTGCACTGGAAGCAACTTTTTAGCAATGCAAATGTAGCTTAGAGAACAATAATATTATTTTGGTACCCTTAACTGAACATATTATTTTCTAGTTTATTTGCTTAAACTGCCAACTTTTTTCTTCCTCTCCCACACACTCATTTCTGTGAAGCCAAGAAAAATATTTATGTTTTGAAAATTTTTTTAAGACTAAGCTACACTTCTCTTTTTGGCTTACAAAATAAAAAGCAAACATTATGCTAAGATTTATGTTCTAAATTTAACTTTGGAGAGGAAATAGAATTTGCACCTTCCTGAATAATATTTTGCCTGTTTATCCCCATAAACGTGAACAGACACAGCTCTTTTTTTTTTTTTTCTTTTTCAATTTCTGGGGAAGGAGAAGAGTTTTCAAACACATTTATTTCAGTGCAAGGCAAATTACAAGCAAATTTCTCATTACCCTATCTCAGCTTTGCCTTGTGATCCCTATTGTAAAGTCTTGCTCTGAGACAAGACTTCATTGATTTTATTTTCCAGGTTGTAAAAAGCCAAAAGTTACCAAGGACTGGATTAAACCACCAAGGTTGTTTTTAACCAAGCAAAGGCCATAGCTCCACGTGTCCTGTCTCACTCTGACAATCACTAGTCTGCCAAACATTCACTTCAGTATTTTTCAGTAATAGGTGAACATTCCCCTTTGGCTATTGGCTAAAAGCAAACTTACCCATCCTTCCCAGGCTTTTAAACTGTTAGTTTTGCAGGCTTTTTAGCTTTCCTTCTAAATATTATAAGCAGCATATATATATATATAAAAGATACATGTGATGTACATACATAGTGTACATATATACATACATTTCAGAAATGCTTTTCACAAAATTAGTTTTCATAGTGACAACATCTAGAAAAAGGGGGGCAAAATTATAAAATAGCTCTTCTTAGGAAAGATGAGAATAAAAATATGCACAGCCTAAAATTGTATTACATACAACTGATATCAAAAGCAACACTGCTCACCACGTTTATTGAAGCAGGTGGGAACTGCAGAGTCTCGAGATCGAGACACATTTTTTCCATGCATTCAGTGGAAGTAAAAGCTTATCCCATGCTGACCTCCTGTGGTACCTAAGGAATCTGCAGTCGCCAAAAATAGTATCTAGGAGTCAACAGCCCGGCGAGGTGGGAGAAATACCAATAGGCTGGTTGGTCCTCCAGTCCCAGGCTGGGAAGGCAGGGAACACAATGAGCACATCCCAGAGGACACATTTCCCATATCCCTTTAAACTTTGGTATTTACCTCTCAAGTGCACAAAATCCTACATCTTCCCCAATACTTAAACATGGTGAATTAATCAGGTAAAAACAGTTCCTAAATTTCAGAAGGATTGATCTAAATTCCTTGCAAAGAAATATGAGCAGCTTTAGCTTGGAATCTTGTCCTTCATCCTTGCAGGTCAGAGCTGTGTTTGTGTCATCACCAACACAGAGTTATCTCACTGTGTACAAGGCACGAAGCATCTCTGTCTCACTACAGAGACAGAGTGGCTGAGAGCATTTGACTGATTAATCTGTGGAAGGCCAAGTCTTCTGTCTCACTTCTGATACCTGTGTTGTTGTTCCATTACCCACCAGCACAGTGCACACCACAGCTGTCACAGGGAGGTGATACACATGCTCTGCATCTCAATATTCACTCCTCTAAGTGCTTGCTCACATCATTGAAATCACTCATTCCATTTAGGCTCCAGAGGATCAGAAAATGAGTCAGTAAGTGGGAACCCAAGTACCTTTAACACCATCCCTCAGTGGTGAGCCCATTTAAGGTCATGGGAAGCAGACACTACTAGCTCTGCCAGTAGTGCACTGTCAAAGCCTGAGGGCTGGGACAAGAACAGGATTATCATATTCTTACACCCCTCTGATGTCCAGTTGCACTAGGTATCCTTTCATTTTGGTACACCTATACCTGTCCCACTAGGCCTGCTTCCCTGTCTGTGGGATACACCTCACCTACTATCCAGAGACGATGCAGGGCATTCCCTGCCCTCACAGACACAAGGCTCTCACTAACAGTTCCCATACAACTGTTCAGTATAAAAAGAGGCTCTGAGTCCTACCTCAGAAGAGGGAACAAATTTATTTCAGCAGCCTTGCTCTTTTGTCACTGGCAGAAGAAGCACTATGTATAAAGCAGGCCTTCCCAGTGCACCCTCTGAAACTGGAGCACACCGAGAATGCCTTCATCTTCCCACACAGCTGGAACTGCTACTCAAACACAAACACAAAATCCTGCTAGCTCCAGATCCTGTGCTTTAAAGTCCAACTCCCCACAGTGAGCAAGCCACCCCCAGAAATCACTGCCAGATATGCTTTTAAGTCTTTTTCAGGCCGTCAACACACCTTCTGGCCATCATAGACAAGAAGCTGGTGCTTTATTTTTGCTTCCCATTATTCTCCCCTCTTTTATGCTCTGGTGTCTATCAGCATCACCGCTGTAACTTCCCGTCGTGCCTCCGGTATGAAGTCAATGAAGTGGTGACTCACGTAACCAAGTTTAGACCGAGTTTTTAACCAGGGCTGACCAGGCTTTCTACAGTGCTGTAGTGCAGAGATTTCTGTTTGGAGACTCAAATGACATCCTCTTTAGAAATGGGCTGGTTCCTTCCTTCTGGTCACAGACCTCTTAACCTATGAAACCAAACAGGATACAGAAAAAGGGGAGGAAGGAGGAAGGAAAATGTTTTTTAATTCTGCAGCTTTGGTAAAAAACAGAAAATTTCAAAAATATTTGCAAAATCCCACTCCCAGGCTGCTTCTTTCTTGGGTTCTCTTTTCTTTAAGTATTTGTGTTTGCCCCCAGAATGGTTGTGAGAGGTTTTAGCATGTCAGGCTGAACTTAGACCATTTGGCTCACTACAAGTGCTGATTTTCTGCGTTCCTCCCCCTGCCAGCTCTGTTTCTTCCCAAAGTCAGCAGCAAAATGAGAAGTACAATCCCTCACTGAAGATGTTTCATATTTAGAAACAGCACTTGATAAAGACATATCCTGCACTGCACTGCTACCAGACATGTGGAGAGAGGCAGAGTGGGTACAGTGTCAGGGCAGGGGAACTAGAAAGCTATCAGAGGAAAGCAAGATGAAAGTGGAAGGGAAATGAAGTAAGTGGGTGATAAAATAATTCTGTTATATAGGAGCAAGCCAGAAGGATCAAAGGATCGCTTATATTTGCATTTTATCCTCATTTCTGTTCCTTGCCATTTCCTTCCTCTGCTGTATATTATTATCACCTCTATTATAAAACTTTTTGGTTGCTTGCAATTATTCCCCCTTTAATCTCATGGTAGGCTCTTCCTCTTTGATCCATGCCTTCTTGCCATATGACTGATTGTGTGACTGCTGCATATATATGTAAAAGCATATATTTATTTCAACTTCATTTTCCCATCTCCAGTTAAGTTGTGTGTCCTTCCACAATCCTTCTGCTCACTTCAGTTAGGTTTGATTCAACTCCCAGTAAAAATGTTGCAAATGGAAAGCTCCTTCTAATGTCTTAATTTTGTTTTTGCACAAGGTACAGTTACAATTTTATACAATAAAAGAACACAATCTAGAGAGAGGAACGCCTAAGGATGCTCTTCACGGCTAGGCTAATTAGAGCTCAATAAAGAATCAAACCTGTGGCTGACAGACCCTTAATTCTTTCATTTTTTTTAACTTCTGGAAAAAAAACTCTTTTTTTTCTGTTCATCCCTTTGCCTCTCTCCTATCAGCATCTCCTGGGACCCCTGCTTCCCCTGTCCCTGCAGACTGGGCTTGGTGGCAGGGCTGAAGCATTATTCCCTGACAGGGAATGAGCAGAATAGTCAGAAATGTCAGAATAGAGCAGAGTCAGCTGGAAAGTCAACAGGGAAGATGCTCCTTCTCCCAAGGACAAGCCAGGGTTGTCTTCTCTGGTGGGAAGCAGGAGGCAAAGCAGAGCTGCCCAGCCCAGCCCCTCTGCAGAGGGAGGGCAGCTCCCACACACCGGAGCAGCCCTCTCTCACAGGGCTGACACCAGGCAAGAACACCTGCAGCCCTGTGCACCTTTTCTGTCCTTCTCACCGGTTTTAAGTAATATTAACTGTAGCAAATCCTTTTGAGTGTATGAAACATACTGGTCCTGGATGGCAAGAAAATCTTGTCCTCATTCTTCTTTTCTAAAGGAAACACTAAAGGAATGGCCTGGATAGTCTGAAGTAGTCAACTGCATGTATGTATTCTATCCTCATGAATGTGATAAGGAATGTCAAAAAATATCAAACTCCACAAAATATTTAAGAAGCTTGTAGCATGAATATTGTTAATTAAACCTCTTGATTTTTAAAGAAACATAGAATATAATGGAAAAATTCTTCTTTCCTTTGTTCACTGAATTCCTGACAAGCACCTACAAATAAGCACCCCAAGAGCTCAGGGGAAAAAAAAGAGCAACTAAAAGGAGCCACAGAAAGGAACTAGGAGAGCACCTAAACTGTAATTTTCATCCTGCCCTACACAAGTCATCCATGAAGCAACACCTCTTCCAGAAAAATCAAGCTTGTATTCTCCATGGCTATAAAGAATGTCTGCTCTTCATGGCCTCCACAGTACCAGCCCCAGTGCTCTCCTCACTCTCCCCTTCCTTGTGAAAGGAGAGCTATTTGAGATTCTAAAAGAGCAACAAGTGATTTCATTTTGTTTTCCTTCACGTGAGTTTTGTGCTAATAAGCACGAAACAAAGCATCTGCAGAAATGAGAGTGATAAAATGCATTTAAGATTTTTAGCTTTAAGCTCTTGCATATGCAGCACTGTCTCTCTGGAATTAAATGGGACTGTGGCTGTTTCTTACACTGCTCTGTATTCAAATAAATCCATTAGTAGTAACAAGATGCAGCACCTCATTGTTTTATATTCTTAGATCACAACACGACCTTGAACATCTTCTCACTGCCACCCTCATAGGCTGTACTGCAGACACACAAATGATTTGCATACTATTGCATTAGAAAAGAGACCTCAGGATGTTGCTACCCCACATCCTTCACCTGCACTACTCTCCTCAACACACCATCACATCTCATGTGATGCATGCAGC
Organism: Toxostoma redivivum; assembly: GCA_013397375.1. NCBI lineage: Eukaryota > Metazoa > Chordata > Aves > Passeriformes > Mimidae > Toxostoma > Toxostoma redivivum. The sequence goes on from VXBI01014848.1 coordinate 597,687, forward strand.
TCAGCCTTCTCTCTCCTTTAAAATCTTTTGAGTTAATTGATGCCCCCTATGCTCCCTGCTGATCAATTACAATTAATCACAAAAGCTCCACCCTCCAGCCCCAGTGATTAATTGTATTTCCCTCTCAGGAATATACTTCACTTCATATATTGTTCAAGATACTAACATTGAGAGTAAGAAACAGGATCTTGCTCTGCAGAACTGAAAAGCCCTGCACTAAAACACCTTTTGCAGCTGTGAGTATCAACACTCACTCAGCACGTTGCAATTTCAACCTTCTCTTTAGTAAGGTGCATTAGTCAGACTCCTGAAATAAGCGCCTTCAGGGCTTATTTTCTGTTCTTGTGGTTCTCCTTTGAACTCAAGCCAGCCTGTGCCTTCCCAAAACATTAACAACTGTGGTAATAAATACATCTGATAAGAGTTCACAGAGCATTAGCATCAGCAAGCCAACAAATGGCTACCAAGTGTTGGAGAGCGTTATGTGCTGAGAATACATGACAGACCGGGGAGGCTCTTTAAGACCTGCAAAGGGCAGCTGCCCTCCTGGGGAGTGTGGATGGGCACAGATGACATGAATTGACTCACGGGGCTGCAAGTCCCAGCCTCAAGGACTTCAAAAGCTTCTAGCTTGGGAGAGGAATATATTGTTTGTCTTGGTGATTCAAGTTTCTTACAATTGAGATTTGGTTGGTTTATTTTTGCTGGGTAATGGTGTTCTGATTGCCTAGGTTTTAAAAGAGAAATGGTGTTTTATGTGTATGGCTACTGAAATAACAGTGGTAACAGTTGTCTCAGTGGGCTGGTGAGAGATATGATGAGTGATCAGTCTGCTAGTTCACAGCATGAACAAGAAGATGTGGATAGATGGTGGGGCTGGAGCCAAAATTTGCAGAGCACTGATGAAATGCGTGCACAAATGTACCCTTTGTGGTGATGTGCTTAACACCCATAAAGGAGAGGCAGATAGGTTAGGGGTATTTTCTGCTGTTCCTCCCATGAAATGTGGGCTCTGGGGTCCTCTGCTCAGCCTGCATCATATTGCCAATACAAAGCAGAAGGGCTCTCTCAAGCCATTCTGGCAGCTTGGACTTCTTGGGGTGTCAGAACTTTCTGGGCAGCTTCCTGCCACTAGGACCCCCAGGTTGTGAGCCATTATTTGCTGAAGTCTGACTCGGATTTTGATGTTTTTCTTTTCTGATCTTAAGGTGTGACCCAGAGTGTGTGGTGCATATTTCATCAGGAATCAGGTTTCAGATGTAAGGGCTTTTCTTTCTTCATAGACTAAAGACTCAAGGCCGTGCTCAGTCTGTTCAGATGCTGTTTATGTTTCATCAGATACGCAAAGGCTATCTGCTATCTTCTTGCTGAACTGTACCTTAATCACTCAACTGCATGGCAAGCTCTAGTGGGAAGTGAATTGAGCACTCTGTCTAGTTAAATCTGCAGAGGGGATACAGACAAATCTAGTGTAATTATCCAAAGTGGAAGCTGAGAGCTCCATGACTCCTTGTTACTCCAGGTTTCATCGGGGAAGGGGAGAGTATGCAGGCAACAGCAATCCCTCAGTCCAGAAAGGAGGCTCTGCAGTGTGTACTGTTCACTTGCTGACTTCAAACACTGTGTCAGAGCACAGGTGCAAAGGCTATGGGGGAGAAGGATGCACATGGACTTCAGAGGAAACTCCTGGCTACCATAGCTCTTCAGACAGACAGATGGGAAGAATTATTGAATTCTCATTGTAGGGGTCTTAAGTGTAGGTGTAACTGGGAAATTCAGTGCAGCTGTCTTAAGGCACAGGCACTGTGACTTCACTTAAAGGCACAAATGAAACTAGAAAAGCCATACCTCCAACTGAGGTACAGTCAGTAGTGAGGTTCTCTGAACAGGAACTGACATTTCTAATGACTTGTGACAGAAAATGAAAATGCAGGTTTTGTATAGTGAAAGCCACAGTATTGAAGACTTCTGCTTCAGTGTCACCCAACATTTCCCTGTCATTTGGTCTATTTTTGACTAATTTGGCTTCTTCCAACTTCTGAATGGTGTCTTTCAACCTCAGCCCTTCTTCTGAGACTTTATTTTTATTCTGAGCTGACAATTTGTGGCCAAGCTGATTTTATTCTTTCATAACAGAGCTGTTTTGCTTGTACTGCAGACAGTACTCAGTGACTGGAGGGGATTATCAACACTGAGAGAGAATCAAGTTGCAAGTGACATTTCTGTCTAGTAAAACTATGGTAGGGATTAATCCAATTTATAGTAGTTCAGTAAACATTTAAATACATTCTCTCCTAACCAAAACTTTGAAGAGTTGAATCTGGGTGTCTTTAGTCTACATTAAGGTCCATAAATAAGAGGATAATTGTAAAATAGATCACATTTTACAGCTGCTTTAAAATTTGCACCAAAACAAATTTTTATAGGAAAATGCAACCGTGAAGAAGTTGACTTTTTTTTTTTTCCTAGAAGAATGAACTATTTGATCAATGACTCTATCATCTTAACACAAACATGTCTTGTTGGAACACATAAGAAGCAAGTTTGGGATGGTGGCTCTTATCAAGGTGGGTTTTTTTTCCCCTCATTGCATTCTGTTCTCTGGCTGGAATGGAGCACGAGGAGAACTGTGACAATGTTGTGTGGATATAGATACCAAGGACTGAAAAGCAGTAAAACCACTTGTGAGTATACATCTCCACATGAAACAAAGTCAAAATGAACTAGTTTGAATTGGAAGATTTCAAAATGAAACTTTCCACATGAGAACATTTCTATGTATTTCACTGGGGGGTGTGGGTCATTTTCTTTCAGTTTTCATCTTGAACATGAGACAAAAGCATTGTGTTGAAATGCTAGAACTGAAAGTGTTCTGGTTACTCGATCAGCACAGTGAAGGCCAGCATGCATGTAAACCATTTCTGAGGATATCAGAATCCTGGCTCAGCAAGTTACAGCAAGCAGAGAATTTTGTGTTTTAAACTGAGAAAACATGACTATCTCTGGGGACAGGCCACCAGACAAGTTTCTGTTTTTAAATCAAAAACTAGGTCTTTTAAAAATCTGTCAAAGATATCTGGTGGCAACTTCTTTGATCTGTCCCTGATCAAATACAATTCAAAGTGTTGAATTAAGTCTAGATGGGAGAGGATGTATGGTGTTAGGGAGAAAGTGATGGTGCAGATAAAGAGGACTAGGGTTAGATGTCCAGGGTGCCTATCTTGTTTGTTCAGGTAATCACATATTACTCTGAGAACACTTCTCTTCATTACTTATGCCATTCATATGAATGTAATTCACATCTTAAATTGTAATTTACAATTCTCTATTTCCTTAGGAGGAGAAGGAGGCACCCTTTTGTTGGCCCTGCTTTTTGAAAGGCTGGTGCTTGTTGGCCTGCTGTAAAGATTAACTTATGAGTCCTTCTAATGGACTTCATTATATCTTAATAGCTGGATCCTGATTTTGGCACAAGATGAGGTAGAAAATTGAAAAATGAGCTTGTAGTGACAGCAGCTACAGGGAAGGAACAGACAAATGATAGGACAGTCTGTGCTCATCAAGAGCTGTGCTTAGATGCAGTGGAGATGTTTTAAACTGGCAACAATTTCTGCTTCTTTGATCTGCCAATGTACAGTTGAGGGAAATGTAAGAAGAGCGACTTCAAAACTGGAGGCATTCTAAGGTAGTAATTTCTAAAATATCTTAAAATTATGTGAGAGATATGATCAGACCCAGAAGGGTAAAGGGCTAGAAGGTAGTAGACAGCTAACAAGCACCTTGTGGGGAGTAAAGGGGAGAGAGAGGAGGAACTCTCCAAGGAGGATGCAGGTGAAGGAGAGAAAGACAGTGAAATCTTTGGCTTAGAGGACAACGTCAGTGAGTAGGGTGGAAGCCAAGATAAGGGTCTGGCTGACAAACTGTAAAACACTGCCACAAAACACAGCACCCTACAATAGGCACACAAGTGCTTTGCTGAAAGGGTCTTAAAATAGTTTTCTGTTGGTTTGGTTTTTTCCTTTCTTCAGCCATTCTGTACCACCATTATCCATCTTCTACATATGTTGACTACACTGCTGAGCACTGTAGTTTATCCCTTTACCATGTTCAAGCCTTCTGTCCTTGCCACTCCCTTTCATATGTCATGAGACTCCACAGAAAGAGTTTAACAAGTTCAGTCCGCTGGCCTTTTAAAAGAGGCATGGGAGAGGTTGCTACTAAAATATGGGCTGTTCCAAGGGGCTGGTGACTCAGCCCCATAATGTAAAGGAGTGTTATTTCTGTAAAGAACAGAAGAAATCGGTTCAGGTCTGAAAGGCAAGAAGTCAGCAAATAAACAAGATAAACAAAGCACAAGTATTATTTAGTTTCTTTCAATTCAGTGCCTAATATACTAATTTCACCATACAAACTGTTGCAAATACCCCAGGAATTAAGAAAAAGTAGAAACAGGGGTGTTTTCTTTTAGAAGTAATTTTCATGTGAAGTTACAAAGATGAAGTGCATTTCTAGCTACTGAATAGCTTTAAAACTATGCTATTCAAAAATCCACTTGAATTTTCTGTAAGATATTCTTTAACTTCATAGACAGATTTTTCTACTGTTTTCATATTTGATTACTAAAATTGCTTGGGGAAATTTAACCATATTTCTGTACTCTGAGGTTCTGAGAAAAGACTGAAATAAAAAGGGGAACAGAGAGTTATGTGGCTGTAGACTTTAGGCTGGGTGCTTTTGACACTTATAAGGCCAGGCACAGAAAGCATTCCATTTAAGAGCAATGCAAGAGCAGTGACAACTCATTTCTGAAGCATTGAAAGTTTCTTTGGGTCAAGCCAAGGATGGCCCTCCTTGTAAGAAAAAGAGTAGTATCAACAAATACTTCAAGGTGTTTTCCTCCTCCATGTTGATAAGGAAAGCCTAGTATCTTAAAATCTAATTTACACAAGCACAGTTGTTGGAGTTGTTCAAGAATCATAGAATGGTTTAAGTTGGAAGGGACCTTAAAGACTATTTAATTCCAACCCCACTGCTGTGCAAGGATACCTTCCACTAGACCAGGTTGCTCAACACTCCATACAAACTGGCCTTGAACACTCCCAGGGATATGGCATTACACCATTCTTGCTGAAATGGTGTACAGCTATGGGAGCTGGGATGACACAGTGGCATTGCTTTGAGTCATAGAATTATTAGTCAGAGTTTCTTAGCTCTTCTTTGTGCCTTAACAGTAAATCTGTACTTCTAATTATTGCTTTTAAGCACCCTGGTACCTCTGCAAATTTAATACCAAAATCCAAGAGACACCTTTGGCCATTTGAAACTCCCAAGAAAAAGTGTATGAGAATTCAGCATGTCATCTGTGCAGAGCTGGACTATTACATCCTGATTCCACACACATCCAACTTTGTGCTGGAAATAGCTCTCCTTCACTATTATATGCATAGAGTCATAGAGTATCCTGACTTGGAAGGGACTCACAGGGATCATCAAGTCCAAATCCTGGCCCTGCACAGCACCATCCCCAAGAGTCACACCATATGCCTCAGAGCATTGTCCAAATATTTCTTGAACTTCTGTCAAACTTGATGCTGTGACCATTTCCATGGGGAGCCCGTTCCAGTGCCCAACCACCCTCTGGGTGAAGAATCTTTTTCCAGTACCCAACCTAAACCTCCCCTGACACAGCTTCAGGCCATCCCCTCAGGTCCTGTCACCACAAAGAATAGATCAGTGCTTGTCCCTCCTCTTCCCCTCACAATGAAGCTCTATACTGAAATGAGGTCTCCCCTTAGTCTCCTCTTCTCCAGGCTGAACAAATCAAGTGTCCTTAGCCACTCATAGCTTCCCCTCAAGGCCCTTCACCATCATCATAGCTCTCCTCCAAATGCTCTGGAATAGCTTTATATGCTCTTTATATTGTGGTGCCCCAAACTGCCCACAATACTTCATGCATATTACCTTTTCCTTAACATTTGTATTTTCCCTGCCTTAAAAAAGACCTATCTTAAGTATGTAGCAAGTGAGCTTGTTACTTGATTTTAAAGGCTTGTCAACTGCACGACCCACCTGGTCTTCAACAGACAGCTGTTGCAGGGTAGAAGGATATTGCTCTGATGAAGCTTCAGGTCATCAAGACTTATCCAGGGAAATTCTGTGATTTAAAGTCCCCAGGACTTTACAGCCTAACAGGAGGAAAGAGGAGCAAAACCTCAGCGATTTTAAGGCATGACAAGTGAGAGCTTGCATTCAGTGTTTTGTTTTTAAGGAAGGCAGTTTTAAGGTGTGCATGGGTCCTCATGTTTTGTTTCCCAATTCAATTGGACTTTACTGTTTTCAGATGTGACAACCCATGAATCAGACTAACTAAACGTTTTGAATTTAACTGCAGATTTCTTGCCTGAACAAACATTCAACTCTAAATGTGTCTTAGCCCTGCAAAAATGTCAGTAATTGCTTTCAGTCTTAAGTGATGTGGTAGTTCAGGATGAAGTACTGCCTGGCATTTCCCTGATACTTTGCTCAGGCTACTCAGTAAAAGGGCAATTTTAGGTGAGGCCTCTACTCTCCTCTGGTCTTTTTTTCCATTCCCTATTTCTGTTCTTATTATCACAAAGCATTGAAGGAACACAGTCATTCCTATGAAATTACTGTGGTAAGTGGAAACTTAGCAAATAACCCAAATGGGTGACCACAGACATTATTTAGGGAGAACCCAGGGGGCTTGGGGAGGGTGAGGAGGGGAAGCTGGAATTTATTTTGTTGTTTTACAGCTAAATCACTAAGTTTAGTGGCTGTATAGCTGAAATGACATTCTGAAGGAGACAGGTTCCTGACATCTCCATTCTCCTTCCAACTGGTCTCTCACAGAGAAATGCTGGAAGGCGTAGCAGTAACGTCTGAGGCATGAAAGAGCCCAGCTGACACGACACTCACTGCCAGAGGTTAACAGACTTGTAATAGAAGAAAACACAAATTATATCCATCTTCTTTCCCCCTTTACCTTGTAGTTTATATTTCATACCCTAGAAGAAACACACTTTTTTGATAAAAAGAAGACTACTCAGATATATCTGGTGCTGCTGAAATCTGCATTTTCTAACTTAAATCACTATATACTCTATAAAGAATCCAAGCAAGAAACTCCACCAGCTTGAGACCCTTCTAGCAGATTCTGCAGAGGACCAGGATCATTACACAGGACAGCTAAGTACTTAATGAAGCTGCAATTTGTGGTACCTTTTCCTAATAGTTACCTGATCATAGTTACATCTGTATTAGACTGAACAAGTCTAGTGCCTGTCTTCTGACTCTAAAGGCCAGTAGCACTGCCCAGCTTTTGTGCCCATTTTTGTGTCCAGCATTTTCCTTGTCTCCTAAAACAAGTCTCCATGATGTCTCCCAGGAACAGTTTCTGGCTTGTGTCTGGGCACTGACTGCGAAGTATGGGCTGCATGGACCAAAGCCATCCCAAGAAGCACGCTGTCAGCATGAGCTCATCAGTCACCACTTGTGCCCTGTTTAGCTCATTATTTTTGTATTGTAGTTATTAAAATAAAAAAGGGAAGCGCTCTTCAGAAGAGAGCAAAGTAGTTACGAAAACAATTCACTTGAATGCAGACTTACAGGCAACTGTGCAACAGGGAAGCAGAATATGGGGTGCTGTGGGGACACAATGACACAGTCCTTCCAAAACCATGCAGCAGTTCAATCTGCATTTTAGGAGTTTTTAGATCATGAATTTAGGAGCAACTGAAAAAAAAAAAAAAAAAAAGAAAAAACCCTCAAAACAAAGCAACCACACCTGGCAGCCTAACTCTTATTTACTGTGAACTGTAAAATAAACTCTGGAGGCAATGTTATGCTCTTAAGGAGTCACTGTCAAATTAAAAACAATAGAAAACAAACTTGCTTTTCAAATCTATTTCTCTCCTGATATTATATGTCACACAAACTTCAAAACAGATGCTAGTAGTAGTATTTTATTCTTTTGCCTGGTGTGTTGGCAATCTTCAGAGCTATTTTGGTGGATCTTCTGCACAGCAACAGGAATGAGAAAACATTTTTGAAAGTGTGATTGTAAAACCACAAAATACTGACTTGGGAACTTGGTCACTTGTCCCTGAAGCTGCCCTTATTTCAAACCAAAAGGAACCCAACAGACATGCACTAAACTCTCTAGAGTCCCCACCCTTACTAGTCACCATTTCCTTGGCTATGCACAAACTTAAAACAGTCTGGTTTAAAACTGTCACTGCTGGATGGGTTGTGCTACTCTTGTAAATAAGGAGGTTTTCCCCTTCTCTATATCCAGAATCCTTAAGCCTATTTGCTTGTCTATTTTTTCCACAAGACAAACAGAAGAAGGGAAACTTCTGGCTTTGCCAGTGCCTGCTCCCTGGCTTGCTGAAGCATATTGATCTCTGGCTGGGCAAGCCATCCTCTCACAGCGGCCTGTTCTCTCACTGCCCTCCAGCAAGAGTCTCCCCCAGCAAATCAATAACGTATCCCAGAGCCTGCCTTTTCCTGGGGAATGCAGCCTGCCTCTCTCCACCGGTGCAGCTCAGGGGAAGAAAAAGAAGGCAGCAGCCGGGGCTGGCTGAAGTTACGGGCTGGGCTGGGTTGCCCCAGCAACACGTAGGACTTGGAATGCCAAATCAGCTCACTGTCACTCCTCGGGCTCCGGGATGCTTCTCACGGCCTGCAGCACCCTCCCAAGTGCCTCAGTCAGGTTGAAATGGAAGAACAGCCACCCTGACCAAGTCTAAATGGGAAGAGAGGTATTTTTGGATAAACAGAATATCTCAAAGGATATTACTATTTTAGTCAAATGCTAGTTTAGAACTGTGCCTCTTGTGCAACTATGTGAGGATACAGTCTGTAATTACATGTGATGTTCTAAGGTGTTTTTTTTTCCTGTGGGATTCTAGCATCATTGGTAAGCAGCACAGCCAGTGACCACTTGATAAGTGCTTCCTCTGTCATTTGATTTCTCCTCTATTCTGCCTGTGTTTGTGCATCTTCATAAGCCAAATGTTGCCCCAGCTGTGCTCTGCACAGAGGATTATTCATTGATGTTCCTCAGGGGCTCAGAGGGCACAGTCCCTCACCAACACTAATGTGTTAGATACCTTCAGGAGCAGAGGGGCAAGTTCTCACAGCAGTGTTACTAACTGAGTGATGATGGACTCGCAATGTTGTTACAGGAAAATTTCCTCCCATGGCAAAAGCAGATGAAGACATTCCCTCTTTCTCGGTTCCTGTCTCCAGCTTCCCACTCCTACTCTGGCAGCACAGTTTGCTGCCTTCATAGTAGCACTGACACAATCATTTACAAGACTGGCCTGTAAATCATCTGCACTGCAAGCCCACAGATGGTTTCACTAGGGCATTTGTGGAGCTGGTAGCTGCCACACTGAGCAGGGAACAGCATAAGGACAGATGTGACATGAAGGAACTGAATCTAGCTTTGACAGAAGATATTAATTTAACTTAACCTTATGGCTGATAGAGAACATGAACAAGGGACATGGTACTTGTATTTTCAGTCTGAGACATCTCCAACTTTTTTGCTTACTTTTTCAGAGTATTTAGTTTTTTTGTTGGTTTTTTTGTTGGTTTGTTTATTTGGTTTTTTTCTCCACTCACTTATTGGGACTAGAAGTCTGGTGATCTCAGCTGTAGCTGTGACAGTGCAGGTTGGATATCTGAGAATGGGGCACATACCTACAGCAGCCAACAAGCTAGAGTTTAAGCTGCTGCCCAGAGTTGTGTAAGCAGCTCTAACATGCAGGCAAAAAGAGATTCCAGTTCTGCTAAGTGGCATTTAACTATCTTACTCCTGAGATCATCCCATCTCCATACTTCCCCCATATTGCTTACTGTACATGGTCCAGTTTTTGCAAAACAAGAACAGGAGCCACCCAGATAACATCCCTCTTCAGTGCCCAGCTACAATTCATCCCCAGAGCACCATCCACCTCAAGCACTGAGGAACAGAGGCACCATGTGGAAAACAACACACAATCCACCACTGAAACCTGCAATATGCTGAATATATGCAGGAGGAGGATAAATTAAGAACAAGCAGCATAATCTTTCAGGTCATATTTAAAGCAAAGAGAGGGCACTCATCATCAGAATTCATGTATGTCACCACAAGATCATTAGCAGGCTTGAAGAATGTTGTAACTCCACAACATGGCCTTCTGCCATTTAAGCAGGAGGATTAACCTCTGTCAGTGGCAAACTGCCATCTTTTACACAGATGAGCAGTGCAAGGGCTTGATGGTTTCTCTCTGTAATTTGTTGACAGCAGAGGAATAGCAAATTGTGGACGCAGCTTCACGTTTCCAGCCCAGCTGGTCCATCAGCAGAGGACATCCCACTCCCGTCAGCCCTACAGCAGTGATGAGCCCCTCCACTGCTCTGGCTGTGGGCAGGATTAGCAGAGGGCAGTTCCCGGGATCAGGAGGGATGGTGTGAGCTGGAGGCAGAGCTCTGCACAGCAGCAGCAGTCCCTGGGGCCACACCGGCTGTGGTCAGTCGGCCCTGGGGGGGAATGGACCCTCCTCCAAGTTCGGGAGGAATTGATAAGAGTGGTCCTGCTGCCTTTGTACCTCCCAGGCACAATTTAGATCCCTCCCTTCCATTCCACCGGGTATCTTTGCCTTGCTCAGAAATCCTGTTTTTACATTCCGGAGTCCGTGTCTGCCGCCCCACGCACACCAGGTCCCTCCACGCAGCAGCAGCCCACACACTCCAGTCTTTCCAGACACTGAAGGAGGGGCCTTGCACCTCCATCAGCCTCCATGGGCTCCCGCCCGCCCCTTTCCCTCTTCATCCTCCCTCCGGCCCTGTCGCCTCCCGCCCTCCTGGCCCCAGTGCCGCCTCTCCCCGCTCAATTCCTCCCCTTTCGCCCAGGGAAAAGCCACCAGCTCGGCCCGCTGCCGCTTTCCTATGTTAAATTAAATTAAATAAATATAACAAACGGTGACTAAATGCTGATTACATTTGGACGATTCCTCCCCACCCCGAAAAAAAACCCCAAAAGACCCAGACAAAACAACAGAAAAATCCCGCCAAACAAGAAGCCCGCAGACACGCCAGCACTGCGTGGCGCTGCTTTCTTTCAGTTCGGGACTGGGTTCTGTCGGCTCTCCCAGCCCCGGGCCGAGCCGGGCCCGCTGTGCCGCCGGGCCGCTGTTCCCATGGCGGCAGCGGCCTCTGAGGCGGCCCCGGCACCTCCCTCCCGCAGCTGGGCGGGAGAGACCCGGCCCGGCCCTGACACCCCTCCCGGGGGCCTCTCCGGCGAGCCGGGAGGGAAAACTTCAGAGAAAAACAGAGATGATAGGGGCAAATCTTTGTTTTTCACCCCAGAGGATTACGCAAGCTCAGGGAAGGGCCTGTGAGAGGGGCTGAGCGCCCCAGCGCAGCTCTTTCCAAGCCAGTAGTTTTCCCCATCCCTGGGGGACTAGCAAAAACAGCTTGTTTTTTTCCAGGGGGAAGCTGTTTTTTCCCCGGATATTTCTGTGTCCCTGTGGAAAGCACACTGGTGGCTTCCCAGGAGCAGAAGTGGGAAGTCGTGGCCAGCACACAAGCACTGTGCCAGGGAAAGGGTCTGTGGTCTGTTTGTGAGCACTGGGAACGTGCGTCTCTAGCACAGCTCTTTTCCAAATGCAGTCCAATACTCCACCCTCAACCGTCCAAGATTTTACTAAAGTAACACATTTAATGGAAAACTCAGCCATTAGTATCTCCTCGAAGGTCCCGCTGCTGAGCAGTGAGGGGACAACATTGCAGTCAAATTGGTCTGAAACAAAAATCATTATTAATTCAAGGATATCTCATTTTAACTACAAAAGCAACATTTCCATCACAAGAAAGACCAGAAGCCACAGCAGCATGGTTAATTATTTTCATTTTTTTTCCACAATTCTGATACTGAAATTTTCTGTGAAAATGGAGAACAAAGTGTTTTTACAAACACCAGGGTTATTGAAGTCTTTTACTTTAAAAAATCAAGAGCGTTAAATATACACTAGTGTGTTGCTAGTGCTATGTAATTGCATGCATTATGTCATGTCTTATTCTAGGAAACTCAAGGAAATCCACTGCTTCCAACCTGGCACCCAATTTCAAGTGAGTAGTACAGAAGAGTAACACATCCTACACATTCCCTGCAAACTTTTTTTAAAAGTCAACTTAAGGAATCCGGGATGGGCAATGCTCTGCCACAGCCAAACTATATACAGATATTGCCTTGTGCAGAAGCCTATTTGGCTATGTAGCTGTATAAACTTGTTTGATATTTTGATTATTATATTGCTAAGAACTCTCACCCAAATTAAATAGCTTCAGAGAGCTGCTTTCCAAGCATATGTGAAGATTAGAAGCCCCTTAAGGTTCCATTTATGGGCTATTAATTATTATTATTATTATTATTATTATTTATGTAATTCTCTTCTGTGATAAGTACTTGTGACTCCATGTGCTTAAGGAGCTTACTGGAGGGGTTCCAAAGCAAAGATGTTGTGAAGGAGGAGAGGGAAGAAAAAACCTGCTGCTCCTTAGAGGAAAGCAGTGTGTTTTGTAGGCCTCATAGAAGAAGTTGCTGTATTGAGGCATGTAAAAGGAGGAAAGCATAAGAAAAAGGGACAGTAGAAGGGTTTTGGTGTGTGCAAAGACAGTAGAAACAAGAAGGTAAATTCACACTGGTGATTTAAAAGATGCCAGCATTCTTTTGAACCTTAGCTTTTAACAAATACCAACCACAGATTTGAAATGAGCCCTGTTCCCTCCTGAAATGCCTAATGTCAGCAAACTGAACAGGGATTTCTCCAAAATAGCTGTAGGAAATACCAAGGAGAGAGCCACAAGTTAACTCCAAGGGGCTAAGGGGTTTAGGCTCAGATTCTTAAAGGTAATTAGGTGCCTTTAAATACAAGTTAGACATCTAAATCTTTGAGGCTCAGGATCTTACTTAACTAACTCTGGACTGGAGGAAGTCTCCTTAATGGATTCACAGCCATGAACTCTTTCCTGGATTTGGATCTTGTTTTGTCTTGCAGAAACGGAACAGGGCATAGTTTTATGATGACAATTAGGCTGGTGTGGTGGGGACAAATACTCTCCAGGAAGCAAGAGATAGACATTTAGGGTGGTTAGGAAATGTATAATCACTGGTCTCTTGTGGGAAAAAAAAAAACTACATGGCTTTTGGTCAGCAATGTGATTTTCTTAGTGTAAGAAAGCCAGTAAAAGTAAGGAGAAAAAGCCCTAATTTATTGTGCCATGGAGCAGAATCTCAGAATTCTCATAGGCCCTTTATTTTGACAGACGTTGCTCATTTCACAGCTACATTCCTATATTCTTGGAACACAGCAATCTTGCTTTTATTCATCTCAGGCATAAAGAACCTTGAAATTGCAGTAACAATAATTTATACTACACACAGGAATCTTATAGTATTTATAATTAATTCCTTGAAGTATTTGTGTGCGTTCTTTGGTTTGGGCCTCTGGCATATATTGCATTCCACACACAAGTCTTTAGGGATTCAAAAGGATTCTGAGAACTACATTATTAGAAATATAGTAATATATTTGCTTCTATATAATATTCAGCTCCTAATAAATTATCTTCTCTCTTTGTCTCTCTTCTGTCCCTGTTGCCTACTGTTATAAACCTCCAGTTTTTCTCTTTAAGAATCTCAACATTCATTGTATTTGTGGTGTAATACTCAATATTTATGAACCCTTTCTTGCTGTAATGTTATGAGGTAAATAAAGAAGAGCTAAATTTAAAAGCATGAAAGCTCAGTTTTGTACCATGTAAGAAATTCATAGTAATAGAAAGTTTTCTGTGATTTAAAATCCAATGGAAATAGTTTTCTTTTTAGTTCCCTGAAGCATTTACAGCCCAAACATTACAGTGTTGCAACATTACATTACATACCTGCTAGAAATATAATGTGAAAATATTTATTTCCTTTCAGTCACTGATGGAGTGAGTCTGGAAAATTGATTTAGTTTTTGTATTTCCATTTTTTAATAACTTGGAATACAGCAAAAGGAAGAAGTCACCTCCTGAATATTAATGCATTGAACTAATTCTCCCCCTTTTCCACAAAAAAAGATGTCAAGGAGTCTGAAGCACACTCCTCCTTCTTGTTGAGCTTCCTGTGCAACATCTCCTCCCAAAGGACTGCAGCCCTTTGGAGCTCCTTTCCTGATCTCCACACAGCTACACAGCTCACATCTTCCTGCCCCTTCTCCCAGCTTCTTTCTGTCTTACAAGCCTTTGCAACCTCTACACCTGATTAGAGTAGAGCTGTGTATTTGTCCTCCTGCTCTGCACTAGGGAACAGCATAGGAGCCCTGTCAGTGACTAAGGATCACATCAAAGCCAGGCCACAGCAGCTGAAGAATTGTGAAGGATCACAATGGGAGCACAGAACTGTCACATCTTGAGCGCTGTATAGCACAGTCATGAAAACTCCCACACCTCTAGTTGTTGTGCAGGGACTGTTCACTGTGGTGACTCTTATGTACTATTGGGGCTGCTGGAATGAATCAAAGGAATTCAAGGGCTGCTGAAACAGATTCAGTTCTTGATGTGTGCTGATCCCTTAGAAGCCAAGCAGAAAAAGAGCTGCCTTGGTACGTTAAGCCACTTCTGTATCCCATCCCCCATCTGTGCCTTTGAGAGGTGATACAGCTCAGCATTTGATGTCTCGTTATCCAAGCGAGCAGATCTGTTATAAGTCTAAAAGATTTTCATGGCAGGAAGTGGTAGGTGGAAATATCCTAAGGGCTGCAGCAAGGCTTACACACAGCTGCCAGGGAAACTCGGGTGGGTGAGTGGGTGGGAAGAGGCAAGAACATCCTGGCAAGAGAGAGCCTTCGCAGGGATGAACACAGCTGACGGAAAGTGATTGAGAGTGTAACTGTGCAGCAGGGGTGGGCTTTGTCCCACGCTTACTTTAAGACCAGATGTGGAATGCAACTCCCTCCATTGTGCTGTAGAGAAGTGAAACAGGAGAAGTGTCAATCTCCTCTCCTACCTCTCCACCTTTCTCCTTTCTCCACATAGAAGAGGGAACCTTAAGGAACGAGGGCATTATTTCCTTAAAGCAAAAAACAACCTTTTCACTCCTTCCAGTATTCCTTTCACATTGTTAATTGATTTTTTTTAAAATTGATTTTACCAGCAAAAGAAAAAAAAGTCTGAGGAACTCTAGTCTCTGCTGGAGCTGAAAAATGTTCTGAACTGAGACCTAGCTCTCAAGTTTAGAAATGGAAAGTGAGCGTCAGATGACATGCATGGAAATTCCAGCTGTATTGTCTTCTTTACAGAGCCTAACTATTTGTTCTTGAAGGCAACTCTGAGGAAGCATCACTAGGAGGTTGCTGGCACCTTCCAAGGACTGTGTGGGCTAGAGCACCTAGAAGTCACTTCTGTCTACGAGGGTATCAGGAGGATGTTTGAGATGTAGGCTGGTCAGAAGCCATGCTCCCACTAAATCTGATTGCTTACCAACTTCTGCAAAGGAAAAAAAATCGCTAATAATTTGGTCCTGATTTTACTGAGAGATCTTGCAACAGCAATTGAGAGGTCTGCCTGTGGGCTAAAACAGCTCTTAGAAAGTTGCAAGTAAAAACTTGATACAAAGCACTACTATAGGAGAAAAATCCTAACTCCAGGTGGGAATTGTAGACTTGTACATTGTCAGCTGTGTCCAGGTGCTCACAAGCTGACATTACAAGTAACATAGAGGTAGAAGTCTTTGCTGGAACTGGAGTGCAAGGGTGTACCAGCTATGGGCTCTAAGGCGATTTTTCACATTCATGTGAGTATAACAATCTTTGACCTTGGTTGGAAGGTTCGTAAAGCCTGTTACTCAGCAAAAGGCTAATAGAGCAAAAGCAGATTAAACAGTGGTTGAGACTTTTTCCCCCCCCTTTCCTAAACGAGTTGTACACATCTGAGTTTGGTCCCTTTGTTCTGGAGCAGTAGCAAGTATTTGTCATGTGAGCATACTCTACAAACTTCAGACGGTTTGTATTTTTAAAAAAATGCTTTGCAGCTAGTTACAGCAGGGGAACGGGTTCTTCCAAATCAATTGGGGCAGGCAATACAAAGAAGCTAGAGAAACAAGTCTGTCTACTGGGACTGGAGACTTTTTCTATATCCTTATGCAAAAACAAAACTGAAAGCACAGGACTTCAAAATGCTGAAGTCGATGTGTTCATCTAGGAAATTATGGTTAAGTCTCTTCTAGGGGAAAAATTATTCATTTGACTTACAGTAGGAAAAGCAGATGATTTCCTTTGTCTAAGACTCAGAGGACAATTCCTTATTTGGAAACTGTGCAGTTCCCCATATTTGGGAGAATCTGTTTGCTGTTTCCTAAGGGTGTGTTTCTAACTGTGAGAACAGCCTAGATTTTAAAAGCAGAGGACTTTCTTCCTGCTAGGAATGCAGGCTACCAAGCTGCTTCAGCTGCTTCTCTGTTCAACTGAACAGTTGTCTTTCATCTGAATATTTAATTTAGTTATCTGTTTGGAGAATACAGATTGAATGACCATCTTGTTACTGTGTCCTCTTTGGACTGCAAACTTTAAACAGATAGTAGTTTTAGCCATTTATCTGAAACAACAGGTGGTTTTTGATTAGAAAAGTACAGGACATAGCAATAGACAAGAGATTATGCAGCTGGAATAAAGTGTCTCCGTGTAAAATTCTGTATTTACCATGGCTCCAAGGGTGTTTTACATTAATTCACTAAAGCGACAGCATAGAATTTTGCAGAATGGTCTTTTTATGCATGGCAGAAAACTAGTAAATGTCGATGTGACTGGGAAAATTCCTTAGGATTTATGTTTTGAGTTAATGCTTAATCAGACTTTGCAAAAGTCAACCAGTCTGATAGAGTGGTGAGATAGGAATCAGGTCAGACACAAAATCCCTATTATAACATCAGTAATAACATTATAGCACCATAACTAGTATCTTTGTTTGCTGTAAAATGTGCTCTGAGTTGAAATATAGTGTATGTAATTAGATTTTCCTGCACAACTCGTTTCTGGAGGGCTAATATTTCCAACTTCTGTAGGTCAAAAAAAAAAAAAAAGAAGAAAAAGGAAAAAGAAAAAGAAAAAGGAAAAATTCAGGGATAAGCTATAGAAAACATATCAGAGCTCCATGAAGAAGGGAAAAGTTTGCAATCTTCATGGTCTAATTAACCTGTAGGTGCTTCTGACTTCTCCATTTCTGCAGTGTCTGAATTCAGCTGCATCTCACTGCTCACCAAAAAATTGCTGGGATCAAATATAAAACAATTGTTTGACTTCATCAGAATTGCATTGAATATTTGCCTGTTACTGTTTTGATCACTGTATTTTCTCCTTGTGTGGCTGTGGCATTCCTTGGAGGGGATCTGCAAGCCCAAGAGCTGGGTGGGGGACCTGGGTAGATGCTACAGATTGCAAGATTGGGAACTCATGCAGGCAAGTAGATAAGTGCAGGGCTTCTCTTTCTTGTACAACAGTCATGGTCAGATGTCTACTCCAAACCTAAAGACCTTGTGGAACAGAAGAAAAGTCACAGGTCTTCATCCTATCTGGAGCCATTTTTCCTGCTAAAAGGTAGCCATAGGCCTTATTTTCATGTTCTCTGTGTGGTCAGTAGCTGCATCTTGGATAGACACAGTATGGACACTGCACATGGGCTGCACATTCTGCATCCAGAAGAGTTTCTCCTGGCAAAATGAAGAGCTATTCCTGAAACAGCTGGGGGTCATGCTTTACTGTCAGTCCCCTCTGAGGACTGAAGGGGAAATTAGTCATCTACCATGGAGCAACAGGAACAAAAAGATGATAAACAAAAGCAAAGTCACATGAATTTTTTTTGTTTTTATTTCTAAACATTCTTTCTATTTCTAAACATACTTTCTTCTGGTAAGAGAGTCAGAAGCCAAATACTTTGAAGGGCGGAGAGATACAAAATCTTCCTGTTTAATATCTTTACTGATACCTGGAGGAGGGGATTGAGTGCAGCCTTAGTAAACTGGCGGAGAACTCCAAGTTATGTGGGAATGTTGATCTGCTGGAGGGCAGGAACGCTCTGCACAGGGATCTGGACAGGCTGGATCGATAGGCTGAGCCCACCTGTATGAGGTTCAACAAAGCCAAGTGCTGGGTCCTGCACTTCGGTCATGGCAACCTCAGGCAGTGCTACAGGCTTGGGAAAGAGTGGCTGGACAGCAGCCCAGTGGAAAAGGACCTGGAGGCACTTATTGAGAGCTCAACAGAACATGAATCGCTGTGTGCCCAGGTGGCCAAAAAGGCCAGTGGCATCTTGGCTTGTGTTAGCAAAGGTGTGGCCAGCAGGATCAGGGCAGTGATCATCCCCCTGTACTCAGCAGTGGTGAGGCTGCAAAGAGCTGTGTCCAGTTTTGGATCCCTCACTACAAGAAAGACATTGAGATGCTGAAGCATTTCCAGAAAATGGCAACAAAGCTGGAGAAGGGTCTGGAACACAAGTCCTGTGAGGCTCAGCTGAGAAAACAGGGATTGTTTAGCCTGAAGAAAAGGAGGCTCAGGGGAGACATTACTCTACAACTGCCTGAAAGGAGGGTGTAGCCAAGTGGGGATTGGTCTCTTCTCTGAGGCAACCAGCGACAGAACAAGAGGGCATAACCTCAGTCATAACCAGAGAGGTTCAGATTGGTCGTCAGGAGGAATTTCTTCACTGATGGAGTGGTTTAAGCACTGGATCAGGCAGCCCAGGGAAGTGATAGAGTTGCCATCTCTGGAAGTAGTGGAGTCACCATCCCCCTAAATGTTCAAGAAATGACTGGCACCTAGTGCAGTCGTTTAGTTGGCATGGTGGTGTTTGGTGAAAGTTTGGACTCAATTATCTTGGAGGACTTTTCCAAACTAAATGATTCTGTGATTCTCTGATAATTGTAGGTGACCTTGGCTCTTTCTGCTCTCCTCTTCAGTGGAGTATTGCAACTTCTTTTTTCCTTTTTGCACATCAGATCAAGAGAACTGAAGAGTGTCTGTACTGCTGCAGAGAAATGTGAAAAATATGCTGCAGCCTCACATTACCTGGAGCCCATAGGCTCCCCTCATCACTTGGCAGACAGGCAGAGCAGGGCTTACCCACCCATGCTAGGGGCACAGTTTTGCCTTTAGAACTCTGTATTTAAAATATAAATATGCTTCCTAGATCCTCCTCATGATAGAATGAAGATACCTGAAACTTTGTAGTATCTAACTGATACTGAAGTATTCTGCTGCTTACACTTGGCAAATCCCTTCATTACTAGTTCTTCCAATATTTCATGCTTTTGCAGAGATTTGGCCTCTAATCACTTTTGTGTTTCTGCTAGTTTTTTCATTACAGCTATTATTTTTCTTTCTAATAAATTGCATAAACTACTTCAGTGCAAAGATCTCTCAATGTAAATCAGTCTCCCTGGTTTTATGAGTTTGTAGTTTTGGCAGTATTTGTGATTTTCGAAGAGATCAGAGAGTTTCAAGTCTTTAATATACAACTGTTAATTAGATTCTGCTGCAATTAAATCTAAATAAAGATTTTCTAAGATATTTAGCTCTGTTAAGACTGTTCAGGGATCAAATAAATGTGCTTTGTTCTTATACTCAAACAGCGCAAGTCACGAAGATTCAAAAGTCTCTGGGACTGTTGTTTCAGCTTCACAGAAAAATGTGAAGTTGCACTATTCATTGAGTTCTGATCAAATCAATGTGGGCCTGAGCAGACAGCACTTCTCACAAAATAAGGGCTGTATTAAGTTTGTGTGGCAAGTTTTTGGTTGCATGGAGGCTGCAGGGGTGGCTTCTATGAGAAGCTGCCAGAAGATTCCCCTTATCCAATTGAGCCTATGCCAGCTGGCTCCAAGATGGACCCACCACTGACCAAGGCTGAGCCCATGAGCCTTGGTGGTAGCACCTCTGGAGTAATGTATTTTAGAAAGAGAAAAAAAGCCAAAACATCAAGTTTGGCTGGGAGAGGGGAGTGAGAATATGAGATAAGCATCTTTGCAGACATGGATGTCAGTGCAGAAGGAGGGACAGGAGGTGCTCCAGGCACTAGAGCTGACATTCCTCTGCAGCCCATGGGGCAGACCATGGTGAGGCTGCTGTACCCCTACAGCCTGTGGAGGACCATGGGGATGCAGAGATCCACCTGCAGCCCATGGAGGAGATGCAAGCCAGAGCAGGTGGATGCCCAGAGGTGGCTGTGACCACATGGGAAGCCTGCACTGGAGCAGGCTCCTGGCAGGACTATGTCCCCATGGAGAGAGGAGCCCATGCTGGAACAGGGGTCCTGGAAGGACTTGTGACCCTGGGGGGACCCATGCTGGAGCACCTCATGAGGAACTTCAGTCCATGGGAAGGACCCCTCTTGAAGAGGTTGATGGAGGACTGTCTCCCATGGGAGGGCAGGGGAAGAATGAGAGGAGTCTTCTCCCTGAGGAGTAAGTGGCGGAGACAGTGTTTGATGGACTGATCTCAACCCTCATTTCCATCCCTCTGCACTGCTGGGAGAGAGGAGGGAGAGGAAATTTGAAGTAAAGTTAAGCCCAGGAAGGGATTTGTGAGTGTGTGTGGGCAGTTTAAGGTGTTATTTCTCATTATTCTACTCTGATTTGATTGACAATAAATTAAACAAATGTCCCCAAGGCAGATCTGTTCTGCCCATGATGGGAACTGGTGAATGATCTCTCCCTGTCCTCCTCTCAACCCATGAGACTTTTGTTGTACTTTTTTCTTCCCTGTCCAGCTGAGGAATGGAGTATTAGAACAGCCTTGGTGGGCAACTGGCATCCAGCCAGGGTCAACCCACTACACTGTTTTCTGAGTTTATCAGCACTTTAGACAGAAGTAACTTTTTAGACAGTTGTAATCTGAAGTGAGAAATGTGAGGTGATGATTAAGACTGGCTGAACTGTAAGAACAAACTTACTGTCATAATGTTCCTCAAGCCCTCCGGAAATAGCCCCCGCTCAGTTATTTTCAGAGCACATATTTGTGTCTCTATTAGGTCAATCCATTTGGTCTAAGTTAGGAGTGTTAATCTTTTGTTGGTTTGAGCCAGTCATTCTGACAGCTATTTAACAGTTTGCTCAGTGTTCATATGATCACCTTCTTTAGCCTAATGTACTGTCTCGATACTGAAATGTTACAAGCCAGCACTAACCCATGGAAAAAATAAAAAGATATAATATGACATTTCCTGACAAATTTTGGCAAAGTTGCTCAAACAGTTGTCATGAGTATGAAAGCATTTAGAAGATGAGCCCATTTATTTGTTACCAGTTGTCATTGTTTTATCCTTGGTCTTGCACCATGAGTGGGTTTTTTCCCCATAAAACCACAAGCTACATCATTGGAGCTAAGATTACGCAGGAATTTAGCCTTTTATTTTCTTTGCCACTGATAATTCTAATGGTTGCAGAGAAGAAGAATTGTATTCCATAAAACATTAGAATTTAGAAAGAAAAGAAGCAGTGCTTAAAGTTTTCATGGCTTCTGATTTAGGGGGGCCTGACTTACTGCTTTTGAGTACTGCACATGGCTGCACAGGTGGTGTGATGGCAGAGAAGCCATGGAAGGAAGTTTACTAATTATTTTACAACAGTATTAAATGATTATATTTCTCTATATGCATTTTTCATAGTTGCTGTAGCTGTTTCTTAGATTAAAATAAAGTGGTTAGATAAACAGATTCCCAGGATTTCAGTAGAAGGTTTGTTTGGCATTTCAAGTCACTTCTTTGCAGAGCACTCACCTGTGACAGATTACCATGACTACTAATTTATGTCTCAGCCTGTTTTATATTAGTTGTCCCTTCCTGACTCCAATAACAATTTGTTTGTTTATTTTGTGGCAGATGTGCCAAGCTTGAGGATTAAAAAAAATGAATAACTTCTCCTCCACACGTCCCCCAGTTAGGTGCCTCCACACTGCGGTTATTTATTTTGGGTAACATTGTTAGGTTATTTTATTTTCTTTCTGGTTTCTGAGCTTGAGAGTGGACCTGAGTCACATTTTCCAAGCACTGTACAAGTGCTAGGAAGGATTGTTTTGTTGTTTTTTTTTTCTTTAGCAAAGTTCTGTTCTACTGCAGTTTCCCTATTCCTGCAACCCAAATCTTGAGAAAGAAAACCTATTATAAAATGAGGTGCAGCAAACCCACAGAAGCTGGCATCTGTGTTGAGCATTACTTATACAAGACAGAGAGCTCAAAAACAGTGCATGGTGGTCTGTTGGTTGCAAGATGAGAACAGTAGGTATCCATATTAATTGCTGTATCAAAATATTATCTTCTAGCCAGAAGTAAGAAAATTGCAGCTGGTATGTGATTCCAGTTATCACGTGATCTTTGGAAAAAACAAACCTGTATTGCTTTATGGACAAGCCAACAATTCCTGAAGAGTAATTTATAATGCAAGCAGGCCAAAAAGGCTACCAGCATTCAGTCAAAACCCACCACTCTTGCAGAACAAGACTTGCAGAAGATGAAGGTAATTTTAAAATTCTAAGTACTTAAAGCTCCCTGTCGTATTAAATCTCTGAAGTGTGACTCCACAGCTCACTGATAGGGGCCTCTTACCCCTCAAGATGTTGGTTCTCTGGTGGCTGCCCCTGCTGCACTGCACCCTCCTCCCCAACTACTTTGACAAGGCTGTACAATCACCTCCAGTCCCTCCAGCCTGACTGGCCTCATTTAGTCAAGGAACTGTTACAGTTCTGGCTACAAAGCTATTATTCTGCAAAGAATCTGAGAGTAAAAACTTTCATTCAAGTGTACACAGTGAATTTCCACTCCCTCAGATGAAAGAGCCCAACAGAATTAATTCCTTCCCTTTTCCTGACATGCA
This sequence comes from Toxostoma redivivum, assembly GCA_013397375.1. Taxonomy (NCBI): domain Eukaryota; kingdom Metazoa; phylum Chordata; class Aves; order Passeriformes; family Mimidae; genus Toxostoma; species Toxostoma redivivum. The sequence goes on from VXBI01014848.1 coordinate 620,602, forward strand.
AGTGGGAAAAATATATTGCCATCTATCACATTAAGGAAAATGGCTGGAGGATGTAGAGATTTTCCCTCAGTCAGGTCCTGATTACATTTATTTTCTACTTTAAATGCAACCTAGTGTGCTCATAGCGGTTTCAATGCTAGAGTGCTCTGCTGTGGTCCCCAAGAGAGCTTTGTGAATACTAACTCCATTTTGTGATTCTGTCAGTCACATATATTGGCCCAATTTTTTCTTCATGTTGGACACTCAGAGCCTAAAAGCCTGAAACCAAAGCATTAAACCATTACAAACCCATTATAAGAGAAAGTTTGGAGATGTAACTGTCATTGCTAAATCAGTTATTGCTTACAATTTGCTACACTGGTCTAATTCCAGGTAATTTCAGGTATCATTTGTCCTCTTCCTGCAAAAAAACACCTTAGAGGAAGAAAAAAACCTATATGGACTGGTCTGCAGGTAATATGCTATAGAGCTGTGGCATTAGGCATATGAGCCCATATGTTTCTTTCAATTTAATGTAGGATTGTCATCCCCTATGCTTGAGGAAAGTAAATTGTGTCTGTGTCTGCATGCAGAACACAAAAAACCAAAAATCAAATACTGAGAATCTGACTGCAAAAAAACCTAGCCTTGATTTGACCAACTTTCTGGAGCCTCCCAGGCACAATACTAAAATCTTAATGCAAATCAGCAGTCACAAGCAAGATATTGTATTTACTTTGCAATCAGGACAGAGAATGTGCTAGAAATGGCTCCTGAGGAGGAAATGAGCATCAAGAGTCCCATAAATTCATTTCAGGAAGTGCCAGGCTGGTGCTGCTTTTGGGTCTCAGTGCCATTCTACAGTTAACTAAAACCAGAGTGGCTGATTCCCTCCTTCCTGGGGTGTCAATGGGCCCATACACAGAAAACCACAGAATCTCTGATTTGTTTGGATTGCAAGAGACCTTAAAGATTGTCTCATTCCAAGCTCCCTGCCAGGGGCAGGGACACTGTCCACTAGACTGGGTTGCTGTTTCAACTACCTCTGGGGTGAGTGGATTAAAACAGATAAAAGTGTCACCAAAGACACAGGTAAGAGCTTGGATCTCCAAATGTACTTTTAGATCCCTCGCTGAGAGTTTGGTATTTGTTCTGCAGAGTATGCCAGTACCAGTGTTAAAGTACATGACAAACCTCAAATTCTTTCCTTCCAGCAGCTACATCAAATATATTCCATCACTGGGAGATGGAAGCTGGTAGGCAAACAATTCCAGTTCTGGCTACCTAAAAGCTGAAGTATCAAGACATAAATGTTAAGGCAATTTATGACTTCTCTTGCCTATAATGGCAGTGTTTTCCAAATCTCTTCACATCTCCTTTTGACAAAAGACAATTGAAACCTTTTTAAAACCAAATTTTTAGCTCCTCAGCAGAACATGTACCATCTTTTGGGATGGGGACAAGATGGTTAACAGACAATAGAGGTGCATACAAAGGGCAGAGTATTTAAAACTTGCTGTTGTGTTGTCTAATTTAGAAAATAAATTATAAAATTGAAACTGAAGTTCTGATGGAGTTTGCAGTGGAACTAACATGACCAGTCCTTTTTAAAGAGTTATACATCAGAAGCTCCAATAACTGTACATACCTTTATGCAAATGGTTAATGTGTACACTGGAAAACTGTGACCTTCACCCAGATTTGGTGATGACCCCAGCCCCTTGTCACTGTAGACGTGTCTTTATAACACATTTAGGAAGAGAAAAACATTTCAGATACCAGTATTTCAGCTTATTTTGCTTTTTTTATGGTACTGTACCTAAAATTTAAAGAGAAAAGCATGCTAGTAAGGTTCAAGCTTTCCTCCAATAATTAAAAAGCCTTGTGAAATGCTGAGAGAGGGAGCCCTGGCTTTTCTTTTACAAGCACTTGGCAGGTCATAAATAAAGCGTGAAAGAAACAAAGAAAGTAAAATTGTGCCAGCCCCCAAAGCACCTTAATGTTCATTTAATTGCCAGAAGTATCTTCCCAGTGAAGGGAAACTGCTTGTGTAAAGCAAGATGCAAATCAATCGATATTGGCAGCTTTTAGTTTGCCTGTGTCTTACCCATTTTGTTTCATTTTTCTGTATCACATTTTTTTGGGTGTTAGCAGCTGCAAACAGGATAAATTCAGGTTAGATTAGTAGTGAACATGCCCTTAGAAATTCTAGTTTTTACTGCTGTGAGCAGTCAAATGTATTGTGGTCACATGTATTGGATAGTTAACCGCTTTTAGTAGACCAAGCATGGGGCTGGGGCAACCTACATCTTTATGAAAGGGTCTGACTGTTGCATATGGACTGTTCAGCAGCAGTTTTCACCCCCCAAAAAACCCACAACTCAAAACCGAGGAAATCTTCATATCAGTCAGTTCAGTCCTTTTTGCACCCATGATTTGCCAGTTTGTTTTAATACACTTTACTTTTACATTAATTCCTCCATTTAGTTTATTCAGTGTTAGAGGGAAATACCCAGCACAAAAGATGTATAACTTGAGGTTCCTGATTCTGTGAAAAATGTCATTCAATTGAAACTAAAAGTAGTGTGTAAAGATTTCCTCACCATTAGTCCCCGAAAAAATGCAGAAAGTTTTTTGAAAGTTAGTTTGCATATTTTTAAAAGAACCTGGGTTCACTGGATAGATAATTGAAATATAATCAGATATACAGAACCAAAATTAATCTTCAGGCTACAAATACAAAATTTCATTGACTCCCAAGTGCAACTGAGAGTTAAACTGATACCCTAGGTTTAAGCCTGTTCTATAGGCTTTTATTCTGATTATTTTTTACTATGAATCTGCTGTTGTGCCTTCATTCATCCTCAGCTCCTCCATGTCTGTCATGAGCTATCTGTGTATTGTGTATAATACTTACTGGATCTACAAGACCCAGAAGAAAGACCCTGTGCTGGTTCAAATAACATCTCTTTTCTCTGTCAAGTCTTAGGATTTATTTTCTGGCAGTGGAACAGTAACCAGCAGTTTTAGTTCTCGGTCTAGAGAACCTGCTTAAAAAGCTTGACATTTTTGCACAATTTCAACCAAGTCAGTGGGACTGGCTTCAGGCAGGACTTAAGTGCTCTCCTGCCTTTAAAAGATGGAAGCTGTAATAACAACTTCAATTTGAAAAGGAATTAAGAGCAAAAAGTTTTATATATATATTTACTATTGTACTTTGGTATTCTTGGACTGTGCTGGTACATACCTCAGTTTCTAGAACAAATGCATGAGACTGTGCATGTTTAAGCTTCTTTATTAGACATTTTATGAGACAGTATGACAGACTTGACATGAAATTAATGGCTAAATATAACTTTACAGCTACATGTATTTTTACATTTCCTGAAAGCTAAAGTTTGTACAGACTTGTTTTAATTACCTAATTATAAAACAATACATAATGCCAAAAAGCATCAGTTGACATTATCTGTGTATGTCAGCACCAGTTTGTTTCACTGAGCTTTTTCTTAATTCCTGACTCTCTTTAATTTTTATACTGTGTGGATCTATCAAAGGTAAATAACAGCTTTGCCCACAATAAGATACTATGATATTTTCTGCATATCAGTGTTAAGAATCTTATCATAAGCAGCAACCACTTCTAAAGAAGTTCTGATCTAAAGAATTGGATTCCAATCTGAGGATTTGGCAGATGTAACACTGCCTGATTTTCAGTGGCACAGTTTGCCACATCTAACTCATTCGTGAGAGTTGTTAGACCACATTGTTTTGTGAAATGAAGAATAAGGATAAAGGATAAGTCTTACTCTTTGGCCCAAGTAGCTAAAAAACCCTGGAGTACTCTGGATTTGTGAAGGCAACAGTGGAATGGTTTTCCCATGCATCCCTATAAACTAACAAACCCTGATTCCCTCAGCAGAGAACAGGAGGGAACACCACTGTACATACCAGCACTCAGCTGGCAAAAACCCTTTCCAGGCCTTTCTCAAGGTCCTGTTGGTGTGGGTTCCTGGCCATCAAGCCAAGCTCCATCCTATGGAATCAATTCAGTATTTCAGTTCTTCAGACACCCAGATGGGACTGGCTGAGACCATGCAGGAGCTGTAAGTCACCCACCCACATGACCAGCAGATGAAGGCCAGGAAAGGTATCCTCTCAAGCATCTGGATTGACCCCTAGCTCCCTTCATGTGAAAGGGGGTTCTTTTATTACAATTAAGAAAGCATGAGCAGCTCCTGGGTTAGGTCTATCATGTTTTAAAGCAGACGTGTGAAATGGATGAGGTGAGCACAGAGAACCTGGGTGACATGCAGTCCAGTGCTGACATAAATCTTGTACCATGCCTTTAATTGCATAGAAAAGCATGCCTGTGTTAAGGAGAGAGATGGTGAATGTTTCATATACATAATAATAAATTAAGAGTAGCAGCCACATTCTCCCATGCTAATTAGATGTAACTCTTTCAGTCTTCCCAGCACATGGGAGCAGATTATTTTTTCCTTTCGCTAAAACATGTTTGCCTGCATGCTTTCTCTTTCTTCTTTTTACTTAAGTTTACTGTTTGTTAGAATGTCTGGCCTCTTTCCTGAAGGAGGCGGCTTTGATGACTCTCCTGCTGGCACAACTCAGAGAAACACGTGGAATTTTTATTCTTCTTTTCCATCTTAGCAGCAGCAGTCAGAAATAACCGTAAAGCTAACACATAGAAAGAATGACAGCCACTCAAAGGGTTTAGGGACAGAAAAATCAAACTGTGTAAAAATGTCTGTCAAGGACTTAAACATCATTCTAGAAAAACCAAAAAGGTGTTTTGTTTATCAGAGAATCACTTTTATTCGAGAACATGAATGCATATATTGAGTAAGATAATTAGAAACAGAGAAAAGACACTATTTGAACTAGTTGTGTTTTCAAAGAAGGGCAATAAAGGTGGTGAAGGGTCTGGAGCACAAGTCCTGAGAGGAGCAGCTGAAGGAGTGCTGCACTCTTCAGCAGCAGCCAAAGGCAGTTGCATGGATACAAACATGGGATCAACACGGGATAAGCCACATTTCCCTGGAAGCAACAGCAGCTCAGGGACTGGAGAGTATGAGACAGCACTGCACAGAGGATCACAACAGTGTGATTCCACAACGTGGGGAGCTTTAAATCAGTACTGGAATTTGGTAAAAAAGTAAAGATAAATGGACTTTTTCATAATTTCACCACAGTAACTTATAAAAGAAACGTGACGAAGGACTGGCTCTTGTTTGTTTTTCATTTAAGCACTTATAGCTGGGTCCATGCAGATCCTGCAAATCAAAGCTACTGTTCCTACTTCACTTCTTGATGAGGATCTAAAACAAATGGGCTGATGAGTGGTATTTCAGGAAGATATTCATCTCTGAAAAATAACAAATTGTTCAATTAAAATTAACTCTAAAAGCAACTTTAAAAGAAGGCTCTCTATCATTCTTCACACATTCTAATTTAATTGCAAATACTGTTTTTCTGTCCCTCCATCTCACTTTTCAAAAGGCTATCCAATACAGCAATGTAATGAAAATTTAATTTGAGAATTCTTTGTGCCAATCTAAAGAACACAGATTAGAATCTATGCAAAAGCTATCTGAATGACTGAATATTTTGCACAAATGCATACAACAGGCAAGCTCTTTCTAATGAAAGGTTCTACATGGCTGAAGATAGTTGCAGTTTCCATTCAAGACATTTCACAAATAAAGAAAATACCAGCAAGAACTACACAAAGCCATCAACTATCAAAGAAAAATAAAATATATGGCATCCATGTTTTCAAAAATAAAGTTAGACAAGTTCTCCGCAATTCCTAAATTAATTTTCATGGATTGTTACGAGCTGGAAATAGGATGCTCAATCTAGGTCTAACAGCCAGTCTAGTTAGAAAGCATTTGGAGAGTGAAGGTCTTCCCTGCATCCTTTGCCTGATTCCTATAATTATCTTTTAGATTAGATTTTGGTTTTTTGTACTGTATTAAAGTGTTTGCAAACTCTTAGGACCATCAAGCAATTCCCCAAGACTGTGTGACTTGAGGTAGTGAATATTTCAATAGGAATTCAGCATTTAAGGCTATGCAGAAAACTTCTGTCAGACTGGCCACTATCTTAGCATCCTCAGTATCACTCATCAGCCTCCTCAGATACTTACATAAATTAAAACCTGGGTGTTTGAATATACCTAAGGTAAAATTCAAGTGCTTTGAAAAATCAGGGCCTATAAATTCATCAGATTTAATGAAACATTTGACTAAGCCTCTTCAAATTAAATTGCATTTTAAGAAGTTGAAATAAATGATCCATGATTAAGTATTTGCTTTGCATTTGCCAATTATCAAGACTAACTGAGAAAAACAGTAAATTTGTGTAAGACTGCATGAGCAGACGAATTGGAGTGTTCCAATTCCATGACAAAGTGAAGCCTCTCAAAATCAGGGTAGTTGTTTTCAGAATGTCTCTTTGTACATGCTGCCCTGGCTGTTGCTGCTTTACAGTGACAGTCACCCTTCACTGGCTTACATAGGAATCACAGAACAACTTATGTAGGTTCAAAAAGATGGTGATGACTAAAATGATTTTTCATGCAGGCATAAAGATCCACAACTGTCATATCCAGAGCTACATAACTAAACTAAGCCACTGAGGCTTAACTGGGTGTGCCTCTTTTGCTGGAGTAGGCTGGAGGGCAGGGGCTATGACATAGGAACTCAGAACCTGAAAAAACCCCAGACCACTCTTCGCTGAAAATATAGCAGCAGCAGGACACTCACCAATTGCCACAATCAAATATGGGATTTAAATTCATTCCCTGTATTTGCATCAGGTCCATTTGAGAGACGCAAAAATACTGTTTGTCCTGTTTAATCCAAGTTTCACCCTAGCCCAGCGTCTTTGGAGGGCAAACACTTTTAGTCTTGGTGGGTAACAGACAGTTCCACAATTAATTCAGCATCTGTTCACCACTTTGAGTCACACCTAACAGATGGGCCACATCAGCTGGGAAAAAATTAAATAGAAAGGGCACCTCATCAATTCCCTGACTGAAATACTTTGTGACATACTGCAAATGGCTATCAAAAAGAAAGAAAGACAGCTGTAGGGGAGGATGTTTTTAAAATTGTATCTATTAATACTGTGCAGAGAAGAACAAACCCAGACTCAGTTTTGAATCCTGCACCCCAAAGCCATCCTTGTCCCCCGTTCCCTCCCAGCCTCACTCTCTTTGCGCCTGGCAAAAGGTGGCAACTTGCTTCCTACAGCTGTAGGCATTCCATCCTCCATCAGGGAGGTGTCATTGCTGCCTGCTTTGCATTATCGCAGAATAATCAATCTTTGGAAGGTGCCCAACTTGTTTAAAATATGTCTATGAAACCTGCTTGATGAAATTTCCCACTTTGCATGATCAATGGGAGTGTGATTAGTGATTTTTATGACACCAGAATAATTAGATGGCTGGTTTCCAAGCTAACCCTTGTTATGAGCACACACAATTGTACTTTGAGCAACTGGGCACAAGAACAATCAAGTACAGCTTAGCTCCTCACATTACCAGTCATCTTTTTCATCCTCAACGTGCTTCACAAACATTAATGATTGCCTGTCAAAATGTAGCTTGTACAAGTGTGATGGAGATTTAATCAGACTGAAAAAAGATTACATGAGCACTTATTGTGACAGAGATAGTAGAAAATTTCTGAACAAGTTCTGCACTATATAAATGCACTTCCCTGTGTTAAGTGACAATTTGTCAAAATAACAAGTAATTTGTTGTCCTTTCTAGGACCCAACTTTGCAACTCTCAGAATAAGAAGGAAATTACTTAGTTTGAGAAATGGTACTTTAGCCAAGGGACAGTACATAAAAACCAATGGTTACTCAGCTTTTCTTTGAGAGACTTATTAAAAAAAAATGGATTCTAGGCAGGTCCAGTCAGGGACCTAAAGAGCTGCTGAGTTTCATCAGCTTTAGCTCTGTGCCTGCAAATAATTTTGTAATCGTTTCATCCCCAAACTGATCTGTTATAGACAGAACACAGAAAAGGCACTCAGCCACCCCAGGCAGCTCCTTCTGCATGTATGACTCACCTGGACATTGCTTCTGCTGCTCTCTCTCAACCAAAATTACCATGCAGGGCACAAGGAAGTATTGCTATTGGATCCCATGTTCAGTCAGTGCAATTCCAAGAAGTATTCACCATATAGCCACAGAAGAGGGCTAAGTGAGGGTTTCCATTGTGGCAATAGCTGTTGCCCAGCCAGCCTTCTTCAGCAATACGCTCAGCAAATAAAGCATAAACAAACAATTTTATCCCTAATGTTTTTCAGAGGGATATTGGAAGCCCCTGTGAGAGCAGAGGCATTACAGCCATGAACAGTTTCCTGAAAAGCTCTAGGACAGACTAGTTGTGAGGTCTTCCCCTGCACCATGTTAGAAATAGGCCACAAAAAAAATACATCCACAATTTAGAACTAATGCTGCCACTGTGTCTGCCCCCACCTTAGTCACTACTTCCGGTAAAAACACTGTTGTGCACCAGGTTCTAAAATGAAATGTAAAGATTTTAACATATAAAGACATTGTGTTGGTTTCAGCTTCATTGAAAAAAACCCCTAAGCCACAGCAGGATAGTGAAGCAAGACAAAATAAGTGAGGACATGCAAGATTGAAGGTACTGCTTCATCAGCAGGAAGATAAATACTCCTCTCACTCCCAGCCTGTGCAGCATCACACTGCTAAAGAACTTGGGTAGGAAAATCTGCCAATAGTTATCATGGTTTGTAAATTGCTTTTTTTTCAGTAATTATTTTGGAAGAAATTATATGTCCTCATTTTGGTCTTTGGTAGTCAATATCAGTAAAAGCAGCACAGCTCTAGGGTAGCACCATTTCCCTATGCCTGTTAGTTCTGCCATCCCATAAAAGCAGATGTGTAAACAGTTGTCCAGTCTATGCACTTTTCAAGGAAATTTTCCTTTAATTAGCTTTAATTTAGTCCTACAGACAGTGAAGCATGTGTGGTTGGAACATATCAGGAACACTCCTAAAGTATCTCTTCAATTAGTTTTGTCCAAGAGGAATTCAAAGTGTTCAGGGAACTCTAAAATGAAAACTACAGGTGGGTAAGTGGGGGTGATGGAGAGCTCTGCTTCAGGAGTGACCTCCTGATCTAAACTAACTCAGGACCTGGATGCAGTTACTTTGGCTTTGATTGCACTGGAAAGCAGCACCTTTTCTTTGTCCAAAGATACACTGAACAAGCTGAAATGTCTACATCTTGGCTCTGCAAGAGGCACAGGACAGCTCAAGTCCTCTGGTCTCCCTTGTCAGCCCAGAAAAATGATGACGAGCACTGGGGGTGGGTGAAGCTCTAATAGGATCTGTATGGGAAACTCCCTTGTTTCTCCCAGCACCAGTTTTAGACAGTCAAGTTCTCTTCAGTTGCAGAAATAACCTGGAAAACAATCTTCTTTTCCTCCTCATCCCTTTGGATAGGAGTTATTAACAGGCAGATAGTGCCCAAGACATTCAAGAACATGAGCAAAAATTCCCAACTCTAGGGCACAGTTGTTGTATTGTGGGGTTTTTTGTTGTTGTTTTGTTTTTTTTAACTGAGCAATTATTTGCAGTTTCCTCTTGCAAGGTGAAAAAATTAGATCCAAATGTCAGTTTTCAATTTCAATGAGAATGTGGTTCAAGCAGTATTTCAGAACAATACATCGTTTGAATTTATATACTTCTTAAGGAAGCCAAAAAAGTTCTGAAAACAGGTCAAAGAAAATAAGAGGGTGGGAAAAGAAGACTAGAAAAAGGGGTTGTAATTGTTTCACACTTTGCTGGGAACAAAAAAGAAAAAAGAAAAGAATGGTCACAACTACATGAGAAACTTGGCATGGATAAATTTTCAGCAAACAATTTTTGTTATTCTGAAAAGACTGGTCTGAGTACAGTAACTTCTAAACAAACTAGACCCAAGTAACAGCAGAGTTGCCTGTTTTACAGTACCTGTGCCAACTCCAGTATTTGTTTTATATTGTAATGATGTGACAAGGCTGATTTGTACTTTCCTTGACTTTAACAACAATAGTAGCAAACTGATAAAGCTTAAAGTATTATTAGCACTGGCAGCTTAGCCAGCAAACATCATAAAAAGGACTTAAATCAGAAATTGCATCTGTGCCCCCTGCTTTTGGCTGATAACAGCAAAATACAAGATACCAACAAGTCAACCACATCAATCACCAACTCTGCTAACACTGTCAAGGAGCAAGATTAGTGCAGACCTGACATAAAATCTGTCAATACTGAGCCTGTTATCCCTATCATCCACACAAGGTGTCATCTCTGTTAAAAGGCAGAGTTTGGTGTCAAATTTGAAAAGCTGAACGTAAACCACTTCTCATGAGAGAGTTTACTAAATATCTAAGCCTCAACACTGTCATACCCTGCCCTACAATATTCAAAGAAGGGTGAAAACCAAATAATAGCAAGCTCAAAAGAATAACCCTCTTCTCTGGGGAGAGCACTGGATGCTTGGTGCACTTGCCTTTTGTCCCTCGGGATGATGCCCAGGACAAAGCCTCACACTACAGAGAATGAGTGTTGCTTCTTGGCAGAGAGCAAACACAGATCTGACAAAGCTTACAGAAAAGCTTTCCATGTCACAAGGCTGGTGATGTTTGTGTCCCAGCAGCCCAACCTTTAGCAACATCTTGATTTCTCCCATTTCACTTGCCCAAAAAATCCACTGCACTTTGTTAAAACAACTGCATTCTGTACCATGTTTTATTCATAATTACAACTGCGCCTGAGGGCATACACCTCAGCATGGAACCACAAGACATTATTTCAAGGCAAAGTTGGCATTAAATTAATATTACATGCATTAATAAGATATTCCTTTGGCCATCCTGAACACAGAGAGGTCAAATGTTCAGGAACAATCTTTATTTCAGCACCTGAAAAACAACACACAGCTTGCCTTTTTCTCGTGACAGAAGCTGTGTAGAGTGTAAAAAATACCAAGTTTCAAACTGTATGCTTACCAAATAAAGCTAAACATGATATGAGAAGTTTGATGTTTGGTTTGTACAGGAAAAGCAGCTGAGAGAGGTGGAGAGCAGCTGCATTTCAAAGGGAAATCCTGATCTAGGGTCCTCGAAGGAACAAAGGGACACAACTTAAGCTCCAGCTTGCTTATCTAATAACTGCAAGATGAAAAAGCCCTGTTGCATGTGGAAATTTAGTGCATATATTATCTTTTGTGTATCAATTTCATTCAACACTGAATACATACAGAGTATCAAACAGTGGATTCTGAAATGCTCAATTAAAAACACCATTAGAAAAAAAATAATTAACCTTTAAGTTGGGAACTGAAGTCACACTAAACCCAAAATCTGACCTGCATATAGCAAAAACAGGTTGCAGACTTATTGCTCCAATGCACTGAACCCTTATATATTGTTAAAAGGGATGCAGTGTAAGCTCAGACTTGGAATCAAAGTGCCCTAGCACAAAAGTTCAAATTCCAACTGGGCTGACTCAGTCCTTCCGCCTTCCAAAGTACATAAATCTAATTCCATGTAGTTTTACTGTGAAAGGAACTTTAAAAAGTAGGGGTTCTCCTCCCTGCTGTGAGGACTCCCTCTCCTATATTTTCAACTGTTCCCTGCCATTCTTCAGCAAGAACTGACTGACAGGCTCCATGTCGGATCCAGCAATCAGGAAGTTTCTTGTTTATATTAATGCAAGATCAATATCAAGTTATAGAAATACAAATGACCTGGTGCAGTAATTTACAGTTAGTGCAATATAGCTCAAAAAACTGGTGGTGGAAAAAAAAAAAAACAAACCCTAGCTTAAGATGCATAACCTAAAACATTGTAGAACAGCAGTACCAAATCCAAAATTAAAAAGTTACTGTTTGCTTTCTTACAAATACTTTGCTTACAAAGAAATGTTTTAGAATGCTAGCAATATTCAAGATACACCAAATTTGCAGACAATTTACAGGTAGAATTATTCAGCCAATGTCCATGATGCAGTCTCTAAGGATCTACTGCAACTGTTCTACCACCAGTAGGAGGTGTGGGAAAGCCAATTATCTTCATTAACATCAGTAAAAACAAGGCAGCATCACAACAAAATACAGAAAAGATACTGATGTTAAATATTTTCATTATTCTTTTTCCACCAAGTGGGTTTTGCAACTATGAGCTCATGCTGAACAGGCTCAGATCTCCGTAACTCCACTGAGGTTCTTTCCTACAGAAACTCATTTCCAGCATTTTTGCATCTCCAGCAAAGAAATAAGGCAATAGATCTAGAGAGATAATCACTTCAGAGGCAGCTAGCAGGAGTGCAGAAAAGATAAGGATGTGCTTAATTGAAGCAATCCAGCAAGTGAGGGGAAAAAAAAAAAGAATATCTGGTGCAAGACCAACAGGTAGAAAGAAGTGTGCCTGAGAGAACAGTTGTTTGAGATTTTATCCTGTGATGATAAAGAAATGAGTCATCATCCATCACTATGAATAAACTCTAAAGTTGAATCATTTGATGTGGTAACTTAAAACCACATTCAGTTTTAGATTCTTTTCTAAAGTTACATCAAAGAACAGGAACTTCCAATAATTCTCATTAAACACCACAGATCTACGCAGGTACTCCAGTACTTCGGCTTTTCAAAAACAATTTTCTCACTGCTTCAAGGAGAGCTTTATGAAATGTCCCAGGGAAAAGACAATGATCTGCTTGGGAAAATGACACACACACAGCAAAATAACCTTCCAAACATTATCTAGCAGGCCACAGCTCAAAAGGCAACAAAACACCTTTAAGAGTCCTGTCAAATGCTGTAATCACATCCACCACTTCAATAGCCACAGTTATTAAAGCAGTGCAAATAGTAACAACCACACTTAGGAGTATTCAGCATTATGAGATCATACTTTCATTAATTTAAATGGTACATGAGCATCAAATTCCATGTTCAGACTGACTATGGCCTCTTCACAATACAGTGCCAATTTCAAAACTAAAATTCTTCAGAGCAAGATGTAGGAAATTCCAAGGGAAGTCTGCTTCCAGTATGAAAATATATAAACCTTTTTTTGTAGATGGCAAGGGGTTTTTCAGCCCTAAGAATATATAGCGGTCACCATGCTGCTTTCCACATCTTCCAGACAGAAAACACCATTCAAAGAGGAATCCAAAGCAGAACAATTATCAACAGAAAGCTATTGACAACTTCTTTGCACTTAAAATTGTATCTTACTGTTTCTAGAAAGCCAGTAGATCCTCAATAGCTCTAAATTATCTCAGAGGTATCACGGGAAAGACTACTTTGAGATAAATCCAATAGCTCTGAAAAAACTATGATTGAAAATGAAAATGGTAATTTCGGTAAACTTAGCCAGAGTAATATAATATATCCTATGTTTATCCTTATAAACATCTTGGCATATCAAGTCTCAATAAGGTTTAAAAGCAAGCATTTCCCTGAATTCCAATTACTCAAAGGTTAGAGATAAACCTTCCCACTCCCCCTCTTCCAATTACCTCAATTTCTGAAAAAGATTATAAAAATGTATAGACATATTAATATTGTATCCTATGACCTCAGTAGTGGGATCTCCAAGTGGACGCAGAGGATAACTTGCAGAAAGATGGCATGACAACATCTAAAGAGCACATGCAGGTCACTCACTGAAGCAGAATTTCTTAAGGAAAATAGTTACCTAAAGAATGTTTCAACTAAAGCAATGCTTCAGAAATTTATTTCCTACATTTCAGCAACATGAAATAAGAAAAACATTCCCAGATAAGACTTATTTTGTGACGCTGATAATGTTTTGAAATCTAAACCCAGGAGAAGGAACTTAAGGCTAGTTTGAACAAGATGTAACCTATGCAGACAGTATCTCAGAAGAATGCAGCACACACTGACTCATGGAAGCAACCCTTCCAAGCTAGAGGCATCTTAGGTTTTTAGAAGTGGGATGCATCTACCACTTCTTGTCAAGCTGACAGTTTTGGCATTCAGTTTTGGCATTAATAAAATCTCTGAAGGAGCTGGACTAATACTATGCCTCTACTGCATGCATTTTTGAAATAAATGCATTGAAGTGGTATAATCATTTACATGCTCAAAAAACCCTCTTCATTTGGCCTGAAAATAATTTGCCTTGTTTCTCAGCATAAGCTTGTATCTCATAACAGTTAATCCTGTATGCATTTCCAAGCTAAAGGGTTAAAGGGAGGCTCACTTCTTTGAAGTTTGATGTTAGGTCTATAGCTTAAAGGCCAGCATTTCAAGTGTTAAGGGTTTACAGCAACATTAACTGAGCCCTGCTGCAAAGATGAGCACCTTTTCCTTGCTGAATGCACCCAGGCTTCAGGTCCATTAACAAAGCTGCTACATTCATGCAGCACTGGCTTTTCCACCACCCTCCCTCTAACTTTTCAGCTTATCTTCTAGAGCTCCTTGCTGTCTCAATTCTTATCTAATTATATTGAATTTACTGAATTTTAACAAACATACTTTTTCTGCAGCTGTTCCTTTCTAGCTACAATATTAACACTATTCTGTGTTAACTCTGAAGCTCTTTTCCTAACATATTTAAACAAAATATAATAGTTAATATACATTTGACAAAAAAGTCACTTTACTGTATCACAATTAACAAGCTTAAAATATATTCAAGTCTAAAGACAATTCTCTGAGAAACAGCATTCAGATAATTAAAAATAATGCTGAAGTTTGTTCAATGGCCTAGAAGTTATTTTCCAGGCTCTTCCCAAATTGGGCTATAGTCCCCCACAAGGCCATCTCCTTGCATGCTCTAGATACAATCAGATGTGCAGTGTGCAGATCCAGGGAATAGGAAAAGCTAACTGGACAGAGGCCTTTGGTCTTCAGTAACTCCTGTTATTCCAGTCAAGACACACAGGAAGACTTGCCTGTCCAGGATATTGAACCTCAAGCTTTCTCTACATGGCAAACAGAAAATTTCAAAGCATTCAAATCCTTCAGACTCAAAGGGTTGATCATCTAACTGAAGAAACCCACTTGTGTATAATCTACCAAAAATAACCCACAATTAAAAGATAACAGGAGCCAAAGCATCAGTTTAAACACATATCCAGCATTGTTTTGATAAACCCAGTTGAAAGCACTTCAAAATTCTTAGGTTGGTGGAACTGGAGGGAGGTAACAAAACAGTGAGAAAGCCTCTGGGCACACACACACTGCTGCATTTCTGAGGGGGTCCAAACCTTCTGCAATGCACTAGACTGGAGCTGAAGTAACCCATCTGTGATCTGCTCAGCTTTGCATTAGTTTGTCTAAAATCCAGTTTTAGGTACCACTTTATTTGGAAACTAGTCGTCTTTAAGTTGGCATAATAATGTATGCCTAAACCTGCCTTATTATGAGAGAAGTTTAAAAATACAGCTTAAAATAACAGCCACTTTCTATAAATTCTATTCTATGTCAGAAGCAGAAATTATGCAGCAAGTTTTTTTCTTTGTTTTGTTTTTTAAGTATTGAATGTTAACACTTAGCCATCCAAAGAAATCCCTTCATCTGCTTGTGGAAGATGAGGAGGCAAGCCACGGAAAAATAGATAGAATAAAATGGTTATTTCTTCAATTTATTTGCAGCATGGTAACTTAAAAGATGGGTGCACAGAGTATTATAAGTCCTGAAATTATGTTTACACACCAAAATGTTAGTGAGAAGTTACTTACATCTGTATTCTGAAGTAGCTATTCCCAATTGATTCAGGTAACAAACACTATGTATAGCTTATTTAAAACATTCACTTCAAATTGCAATAATGTCAAATACAAAGTACTTGATAAGCCAATTTTATTTTCAAGTTTAAGTAATAAGATCTCTCTAGTGTAGTTTTACGTTTTTTGTCCCCACACACATGGAATCTTCTATGTTAGAGTCCTGCTCAGCAACACCCCTTTCCCTGGATTTCAAACCTGTATTTTCTTTATTACAAATGAATTGTTTTATTACAGGTTTGTTAAAAGATACTAAATGAAAACCAACTTATTTCTCTTTATCCATTGTGTCAATATTTAACCTTTACCATATGTTCAATGATGCACAGTAATGTGCTGTTAAAATGCATGAAAGGCAAAGGAGCAAACATTTATCAAATGAAAATGGGTAACAGATCACACAGTGAAGACGGATGCTAACAGAAGGATCTACAGTAAAATATCTACAGAAAGCTACTCAGTGCTACTACTTCTGCAGAGCCTGAACCACATTCTGAAGACACTGAATAAACTCAAACCAGGCTTCTTGCATAGCTTCTGATGAAGGCTGTCACCAAATAGTGCTAGAGAAAAGTACAGTGAATTGTCCAAAACATTCAAGTAACAAACCAGAGGAATTGTAACAATGCAAATTCAACAGCCTTTTTCTCATCACATTGCACTTCATGTTTAGCTCCTTTTTCACTTTCTTTTGGCACAGGATTTTTGGGCTGGTGGTGGTGTCAATTGTCTTGCTTTCATTTCAGTTTCTAAAGCCATTTAAATACAAGAAGTATAAAGGAACAACAAACAAAGTACAGTACTTCCAAAAGTGAATTTTGCATCTATGTGGAATCAGCAGACTACAAAAGTCTTTTGGAACAGGTGTGAGACTTGTGTTACTGGGCAGCAAGAACAAGAAAAATCAAGTGAAACAGAACTTAGAAACAAGCTAACAACCGAGATTGGCCTCATTAAAGCAAATCCTATTAAAAGCCTTACCAACTTAAAGCTAGGCAAGGAAAGCATCTTCTGCTAACAGCATTACTGCTGTGACCCACAACTAGGAGCATACCTCACGCCAGTGTCCTGGCCCCCAACTTCTCTTCACTTGATAATGCTCATTCTTTTCAGAGGAAACAGTAGTGACGTGTAGCTATACCTGAAAATTGCATTTGCAGAAGGCTACACATCTCAAAAACCAGGTGTACACTATGGGAACCAGCAGTTGCAATGCATACTTCTTAGGATGCATACTGACAACTAAATACAACTTTTGGTTTTTGAAACTGGTTTCACAGCAAAAACTGCTTTATGAGAAGATTGCTTGCAAGCTGAACAACAAAATGTGTCTAAGTAATTGTAAAATGCCACTTCCCCTGAAAGAGGCATCTGTCATTGCAATTGAAAAATGCTTTCTAATGCACTATAGTAACATTGACATAAACACATTTTATGTTGTGTGTCTTCCTTACATCATTTTACCTACTTTGACCAGAACACATCTATTTATGAATCTAAATTTACTAATTTAAATTTTGTCCTTCATCACAGTGCCCTGCCAGAAAGTGATCTGTATGATTATCTCTAAGATAACCACTGCTGCTTGAAGAGAGCAGAAAGCAAACAAAAACCCACAGAGAAAGGGGGAATCCCAACATCAGACAAACTTTGTTTTAATAACAGACATGATTCTTTTCATAAAACTACTTGTGTGGCATTGCCCAAATACACAAATTGCAGACATTTGGGTTGAAAATTATTTCATCAGAAGACAAAAGGAAAGACTGAGTGTCTTTTCATTTGATAAATATGACATTTTAAGGGCATCAGTCTTCTTTTAAAACACACCAAAAAAAAGTCTCAGACAAAATCCATTGCTGTGTATAACTTCAGCATTTCTTGAGGGAAAGAATTTCTTGCACAAAGAGAAATCTCTTCCTAATTCTTATTATAGTAAAGAAACTTGAGTTGTCCCTCAAGAAGTAATTATTCAGAAATTTTGTTTTATTAATTTAGAACTACCCAATCAAGCTAACATATTCAAAATAACTTCTAAATAAAACAACTCAGAAAAGCCAGACTGGAGACAGCATCTGAATTCTCATGGTTCTCCAAGACAAGAACAGTGGACCTTCTCTGAAGTATCTCACACCATTTCTTAGAGACAGTCATCCCTCTTTCCAACCTACCATGGGCAATTATATGCAACTTCTAAAAGCAAGCAGTTAAGCTTTACCAAGGAAATTATGATTGTCACAATGCAACAGAATATTAAGGCCAGTGAATAATAACTGAATAGTTATAAATAACACAAATATCTACTAAAGTCTGCTTTTCCAAATAGAACCAGAACAAAAGCACAACAATTCTGTAGTGTACCAAGTGTATATTTCAATTTACTGTAATGCAGTCTAACAACAAATTTGGTCATAATTTACCAGATATACATAATGATTTAAGTAGTAAAAGAAGATTCAGTTCCAAGAGAATAAGTTCATACCTTGAGGAAAAAATCCCAACAAAACAAGAGGAAAAAAAAAAAAAAAAGGAAAAATACATTAAGAATGTAGAGCCAGGTCCAGTTTCTAAGCATTAAGTGAGCAGTATTCTAATAAAGCAGATTTAGGTGAATTTCAGATATATATATATTTATATATATAGACAGATCTACCAGTTGTAAACTATGGTTTTTAAAGGGATAAATGGATGGAAAAATCTTTATGCTATACTTACATATTCACAAAGCAGAACATTACTTTAACGTTTAAAATACTTTTTCATTCATATCATCTTTTCCCAACTAATTTCTACTTTGGACCCCACCAGAATTACACATTACTCATTTCAGTCTAGAACAATGAGAATAAAATGTAATCTTCAGTGTAAAAAAAGGTACCCCACCCTCCCCACCCTCCCCAAAAAAACTATTCATGTCAGGTTTACAATGATGTGGAAACTACCAATGAAACAAGTGGATGATAAAAAAAAGCATTTTAATTCCCATATAACTGTAGTTCAAACTTATCATCTCAGTTTCAATCAGCAAAAACAATGTCTTAACATTATGTTACTCTTCTATGGACAACAGTAAAGCTTGTCTCTTTAAATACATACCAACTTGGATCAGATGGAGCACCAGTAAGATTTTGTCCATCAAAGCATAATTCAAAGTTATCCACACATCCACCATAATTTAGTTACCTGACATAAAATTGGAAAAAATATACTCATTTTAAAATTAAACAAAGTTGAAAAATATGGTGACCCTCAATTGTTTTTGTACAGTACTGTCACACTGGCCTAGCTATGTGTCATGACAAATGCTCTGCATATTTACTCACTGTGACATAATAATCAGACTTATTGTTCCAATGATTGCCTGAATTCACTTGCCTTAGGCTTGACAACACAGATGAGTTTGAGGTGAAGGTGTAATGCCCTCCCCCTCCCTATAAAAGGGGCCTGAAATCATTGGTACAATATTACAAGCTTAGGAAAAAAACCAAAAAACCCAACAAAACTACGTGGCTACGAAAATTCAAGTTTCAATGCCTCCTAGAAAGTCTGAAACGAGTATAGGGAGCATATCCTCCTGAAAAGTAGACAAAGAGCATTATTTTGCTTTGGACTTTTTGTTTTTCTTAAAAAAAAATTCCAGCAAATGAGCAAGTTAAATGTAATTTGTTTATATTAAATACTAACAACAACTCATGAAGTACAAAAGAATAAAAAATAGTTTGTGTTCAATGATGAACGATGGGCACAATAGCCTAGTGTCAAATCCACATCACATAAACTAGCCAAAAAACGGACAAGTAAGAAATTATTGACCAAAAAGTTGTTTTAATATGACACTTTCTCCATTCCTTGTATTTTCATTCTGTGGGACTGAGGTATACACCAGGGAAACCAAAAAATTTTGAGAGAAGGGGGGCCTTAGAAGAGGGAAGAAACATTATTACATCAGATACCTTTTAGCATGACTGTCTCTTTTGACAAGTGGCACAAGAGTTACTGATGCTCTGATCAGTCTATTATTTTCATTACTGGTCATTTCTTTTGCATTATCATTTTGAAACTGATGAATCAACAACAACCTTCTTTAAAAAACAGACACTAAATTAATGCCATTAATGGCTTCTCCAGTGCTTACCACCCATAGCACCTGCCAGCACAGAGCCAAAAGTTTTCAACCCAAATTTCAATACGGTGTTGGCAATATCTGTGACACATTTACATGATTGGCTTTCACCTATCAGATTACGGGAGAGGTAAGGTTTGTATGGCAAAGACATGCTTGTGGAAAATGAGCCACTAGCCCAAATTAGCTTCACTGACTCACTGACAAAAGTACAGTGCATTTGGGAAAGCTGTCTTTGTACTTCCATACCAAGTTGCAATTTTCTTCATTCATGTTAACAGATACATGAATGTGTAACATAATTACAGTTACTACTATGTCTGAATAGAACCCAAGTAGCTATAAGCCTATAAATAATAAAAAATACATTTTTCTTTTGATAACTGACTGTAGATGTGAGGACTCTGTATAATTCAACCAAATGGTTGTATGCTGTACAGTCCTGTGCAAATATCATAAAAAAATTAATAATCCTTTTTTTGCTATAAGGCTTTGACCCTACATTTTCACAGCAATTTAACTACCATCCAGCCTGTACCATATTTCGCAAGCCTTCAGTCCAAAAATCCAAACAGTCAATCCATACAGTGTCCATTTGCAGCACCCTGAAGTCATATGCTCTGTCAGTCATCTAAAGGCATACAAACTTCCCCGCCTTCATCCCATCGAGACTGGTCATTCTGTTCTTCTACATCATCACCGAGCTCCTCATCACCTTCTCCCACTTCATTTTCTTCGTATTCTTCATCCCTAGGGAAATCTGTGTCCTGCACCTGGTCTGCTCCCTCTTGCCCTCCAGGCTGAGACTTATCTGCACAGTCTACACAAACTCCGTAACGTCGTGATCCATGTCTTATTCCAACGCTGGCTGCTAGCATGAAAATCTTCTTACACACCATACACTTATACTTTTTATCCTTTTTATGCACCTATGGAAGAGAAATTTTAACAACTGAATATAGGCATATCAGGTTACATTTGCAGATAGTACTAGAAAACTATTAACAATAACAATAATAATTATTAATATAAAAATTCCTATTTTTAACTTTTCCAAAAGATACACTACACTGTTCAGAGTAAGAAAGGACTACTGGAGATCTATTTATATATTCCTCAACAGATATGAGCTACTTCCCACAAACAAAGTACCTCGTTGGAGCTCAGCAGGTTGCCTGCTCTGACTCAGCTGGTCAGTTCATGACTCCTCAGGGTACAAAACAAGGCTCAGAAGCAATGAGAGCAGTGTAAACTCTTACACTGCCCACAAGATAATTCATTTAGTAAAATGCTTTTTACAAATTTAAATCCTAGAAATATTAAGAACAAGCAAGAGTTACTAAGTTCAAGAATTCAAAGAGCAAAATTCTTCTTCCATGACCTCTCCCTCCCAACACAATTAAAACCAACATCAACTTTCCAGGTCCCTAAGACAATTTTTTTTGTCCTGTATTTGAGTCTGTGTGTAAAATTAGAAGGCTCCTGTTGATTAACTATAAATTTTGATTTCTAATTTGGAAGTACATTGCTTGTACAAGTTACTGAATTCAGCAACCATGTATATTAGTTATTATCTGTGAAAAAATTAAGTTGAAGACTTCCTCCTTCTATCTGGTGGTTCCACAACAGATTATAATTAGGTTCTTAAAAATCTCATTTGACGTCCCATTGAAAAAGCTACAATTTTAGATAAAAGAGAAATTACCACCCAGATGAGGGGAAAAAGAAATTAGGTCACAACACAAATAGTTAATTCAACTCTGCTGTATAATGTGTACAGCAGCTGATACATGTGCTTTCCTCAGCCTCTAGAGTCCTTATAATACTTCACACAAGGCAGAATGTTTGAGGTTCATTGAACTGAAAGGGGAAGGGAGGGGAGTGAAAAAAAAACAGGGGAAAAAAAGTGTTCTGACTTCATCAGGGAAAGGACTCTTCAGTTAAAGCACAGAACTGCACTGAGCTCACTCCACAGATGTTTTCACACTGTCTGACTTCATCTCCTTTCCTGTAGAAAAAAAACCCTTCAGCTACAAGTCCTGATCAGACACACTGCAGGACAGAAGACTGAAGTTCCACTCTACTCTCCCTACTAGACCAACTAACTCCCACTGTTGCAGTCTTCCCTGGTGAGCCACAAAGGAAGGAGCATGGCCATCAATGAGGCAATAATGTCTCAATTCTCTTTCTTTATGTGAGAGATGCTTCATCCCTCCAACCATTTTCATAGCCCTCCTCTGGAGTAGTTCCAACAGTTTCATATCCTTCTTGTTTTGGGGACCCCAGAGCTGTATGCAGTGCTCCAGGTGGGGTCTCATGAGTGGCAGAATGCCCTTCCCCACACTGCTTTTGATGCAGCCCAGGATCATTTGGCTTTCTGGGATGAGAGAGCACACTGGCAGCTCACGTCCCACCTCTCACCCACCAGCACCCCCAGTCCTTCCCAGCAGGGCTGCTCTCGATGAGTTCATCCAACAGCCTGGACAGATACTGAGAGTTGCGCCAACCCAGGTGCAGCAGCTTGGAAAAGTGCTATTTACTCCACTCCATGTACTAACCTTTTCTATCTAAAAAAAGAAATCTTGTAAAATGAGGAGATTTTTAAAATCACAGCTTGGAGAAATATTATTATTTTCTCACCACCAATATGATCTTGCTTTTATTACTGCCCTAAAACACACCTTGGATTTTATATAGTATGTATTATAATGAAGTCTTAATTTCCTCATAGACTAGATACAAAGTACCTACAAAATACCCAAGACAGATAATACTTTCTCTGGATCCTCAGATAAAGAAGTACTCAAGTCAAATCCTGAGTTAAGCAACGTACACAGGACAGGGTAAGCTGAACTGCTGGTTATGGTACTGGCAGAATGCAAGTCAGGCAGATATTTACTTTCTGCATCAGATATTTTTAATTCTTTCCTAATCTCAAAGCAGATACTTTACTATAGCTTTGTCTAGCTGTGAAATAAACATCTCAGAACTACCCCAAGATAATTTGCAACTGCTGAATTAACAGGGTGCTCTCACAGAAAATGGTGATGCAGCATTATAGACCAAGATGTGCTGGTCTACTGCAGTAAAGCTAAGCCAAAACTGCTTTGCCTTATCTATAGAATACTTATATACACTGCATCTCTTTATCACATCACTTCCAAAATAATCTTGAAATTACTGTCTTCATTGACACTGCATCTTCCATTAAGAAGAGGCACAGTTATCCAAAAAATGTTTAACTTCATCCATTTCAGATCAAAATACAACAATTTACATTATGTCAAATCAGAGAACAATGAGTTTCAACTACCAGAACACCTGAAAAACCCCATAGAACCCCACTTGAACATGTGCATACATACACATGAACACTTGAGATTACCTACCAAGGAATGTCTCTTTACATGCTCTCTTCGTGTAAACAGCTTCCCACAGATGTCACAACTGAAAGATCTCACGCCTGTGTGAATGAGCAAGTGTCTCTTTAGTGTTCTTCTGTATTTGGCTACATAATTACAGTGTGGACACTTCAACTTGTTCATGATTAAAGCAGAGGAATCACCTACAAGACAAGAAGCCATCAGGAGAAAAGATGATGAAACACACAAAAAAAATATTTAAATATGTTCTGCCGGGAGCACAAAAATAAACAGGTGACAAAACAAAGCAAAACACGTGACTTTTCATCAGCCAAATCAGGACAATGTCTGTCTGTAGAAATCACAAATGCTGCTAAGTGCTGCATGTACAATTCTACTACCATCTTGTAACCAAAGCATTTTTACCACAGAAATCTTATTTCATGAACTGAAGTAAGTAAACTACAATTTACCAATATTCCATTTTCCTAGACATCAGTTATACCAGCAAACACTTTATTCTCGATTAGAAACCCTCTAACTCCACAGCATTGAAAGAGTCACAATCTTCTTTCCCAATATTCTACTTAGAATTACACACAGGAACTGTCAACCAAGATCTGACTTGACAAATCAATAAAAAGAAAGTATAACTATGAAAGAATGAATATTGACAAAAGGAGTAGGACACTAAGAGGCAGTCAAATTCTGAAATTCTCAAAAAGGAAGTTATTGGTTCAAATTTTACCTATTTTCTAGTCTGATCTAACAGCAGTAAAAATAAAAATAGCAGAAAAAACTTCTGGAAGTAGCAATATCTCACTTCTTCCTTATGATGGAGAACTCTTTACATAGTTTGCTCAAAGGATATATGCAGAACAGGTTTAATACAGCTGCACCTATTACTACGTGAAAAAGAACACCACAGGATTCTACGATGTGGACGAGGCCACACAGGAATACAAGGATGATTTTGATAATAGCATACTGACTCAACTTACTACAGGTGAGAATTTATGAACATAATCATAACTATCTAGAAGCATCCATAAAGCACTGGCTAAGGCTACAGGATTATGTGCAAGAGTTTCTAATGTTCAGGCTGGCAGGAAGAAAACATAAGTAATTGTGCATTATGTGCACATGCTTACAGGCCTGTATCTAGAGTTGCCTCCTTTGAGCTTCAAATCCATCATAACATAGAAGTCACATTTTGCTGATATTCACAAGTTTGCATATTGGAGCACTCCTGTGAGCTGCATGTCAGCAGAGTGTCACATAATGGCTTACATGCAGAAAACTAAGTCCTACACAGGCAGACATCAGGGCTCTAAGATATATGAGAATTTAATGGTTTAAGAACAGGCAGACCTCCTGAGACACAGCTTCTAATTTCTTGACTGCTAGCGAATTTTGATTTCTGATGACCAAATTTGTTTTATTGCAAACCCCAGAATATTTAAAATAAACCATAAGCCACATCCCAGTAACGGCTCAAAGTTAAAGAGAAGAGGTAAGCATTACTATTACCCAGTACTTGCTATCTTCTTTTTACTGAATACTTTATGTACTGTAGGAGCAACTATTTTAGATATTTTAGACATGGTGTGTTTTCAGTATGTTTTCAGACAGAAAAATAACTATGGATAATTGCTTGCTTGAACTGACAGAAGAAAGCTTAATTACAGCTGCACTGAACTAAAAACATTTATTGCAAATAATTTTTTTAATAGAAAGACATATGCTGAATCTCCATTTAAAATTATACTGAATTCCATACCTTCACCACCCAAGTTTTCAATTTCAAAGGCCATTTATCTGTACTTAGCTTAGTAAAGGGAGGAGCAGCTATCAGGTTATGAAAGACCTCAGATACTTTCACAATCAGTCACAATACAAGAACTGATATAAATCACATTCTTTTTTTTACTCTTTCATACATTTGAATTCCTTTTTCTCCCTCCAAGGAAGTATATTATCTAGAAAGACAAATGATATGGAAGAATATGAAGTAATCTCATAACCCTTCAAATGAACGAATCAAATATTACAAGCAGTGACACGAAAGATAGAGAACACCTATCAGAGGAAAAAAAAAATCTAACCTACTCTCCATCCGATACACTTACCATTTTCCCAAGCTTCTTTTGGCCAAGATTCTGGCAGCAATCCATACTTAAAATCACTTGAAGTACCCGGTAGCAGCCCATACTTGAAGTCACTTGAAGTACCCGGCAGCAATCCGTACTTGAAGTCATTTGAAGTACCCGGCAACAGTCCATACTTGAAGTCACTTGAAGTAGCTATTAAAGACACATTCTTACTTTAGCTTCCTGGGTTCTAATAAGTCATCAATCTAATCTGTTTATCAAAATATATATCCTTTTTAAACTGTGACAAAAAAGCTTTTAACCTTAAAACAGTAATTATAGCATGTTTTCACATAGTATTCAATACTCAAACAAGAAAAAACCGCATTCTTAATTTCAATGAAATGAGACCCTTGAACTACTCTCCACAGCACCATTACTTCTCCCCAGCCTGAGAAAAATTCAAAGCCTTCTTCATACTACAGGGACTTTGATGGTAAGGATATGTATTCCCTCACTATCATCATGAGGGGGCTGAAAGGTTTTCCATTAGATTCTCTTTAGAAACTGCTTCATGCAGTGACTTCACCTGGACTGCCACAGGCAGTCTAGCTGGTAACAAAAGTGAGTATTTTCTACTAGAGGCATGGAGTGTTTTTATTGCCTTAAAGTATCTCCTGGTATATATATAGTGCTTTAAATACCTTTATTTATATAAAGGATCCTACAGCTATGTCTAAATCCTTTTCTGAATAATCATCTCCATTACTCCATAACCACATCAATTCAGGAGACCACAATTACTTGGAATATAACAGTTTAGAAGACTAGTTTGCATATTTACATTTGCTCTTAAGACAAGATCTTCTGCAGTTTGTGTTGTCTTCGTATCCTTTTTTCCTCTTTAAAAAAATAAAACCATTCAGATGTGAACAATGCCTTAAAAGATCTTTCTTGTTTCATTCCATACTTTATAACAAGGGAGAATTGCATCAGTGAACGTGGAGTCACTATTTCAGAGCACAGAGAACTATAAATAGTACACAATAAAGCTGCACTAAGAATTTGACAAAATCATATTGGCTGGGCAAAAGCTCTTCTGGGCAATAGTGCAAATCAATGTTCACCCCAATCCCCAAGACAGGAGTTTGCTGGAAAACATGAACTCATAAATCCCTTACTTTCCTCACAGGCAAACAGTTGTTAAATAAACAAACTGCAGTGGTAACTGGCAGATTTCCTTTTATTTCTCTAGATGGTAGTTGGGTCCTCACACTAGATTCCCAATGTCACCACCATGAAAAGTCTTGAGGAGATGCATTCTTGCTTTCAAGCCTGAAACTATATATTTTAATAGTCCAAAAATCTCTTTTTATCCCTACATTGTTCATTCTAAGGATTTTTTTGGGAAAGGCAATTCTCTTAGGCTAAACCGGAATTTCATGAAGCTAGTGGCAAGCTGCATATTTAAATACTTCCAACTTGCAGTTTTACTGGAAAAAAAGTACAGATTACAAATCCTCACAGCATGAGATGCATACAGTAGTTTCATTTACTGTTCAGGCAGCATAACCACTGGCAGCAGTTATTTGGTTTGCAACATAAGACAACAGTTCCAAATGATATCACTTAGCAAGTAGGAAGCTTATAATTCTATCCTATCCATTAGACAATGGCATACAACAAGCAAAGCTGGGTCATGACTGCCAAACTAGGCATTCCACTATAACTTTTTAAAAGCAGAGCTTGAGTGAATGAAGAAGAGAAATAGCAGTATTTTAGGTCATTTAACTACCTATTTTACTATAAAAGAAAGGAGGAAGAGGGAATAAATCTCTCTCAAGAAACACAAAACAGTGAGGAAAATTTTTTCAATTACTGATTCTAATTTTAATTACTGACAAAATTTCTGTTATGTTCAAAAGAGGCAAGAACTCCTTATACTAATTTGGAGTGATGGACTTCAGCAATGGCATCTCAACAGCTCAAGGAATAGAACACAGATACCCTACAGACATGCCAACTACACATTCCTTTGAGGTGAGGAGTAAGACTTCCTTCTGTAATACACAAGAAAGGATTAGTGAGGAAGCAATGTTGTACAGTCTGGGTAAGAGCAAAAAAAACTTGATTTTAAGGATAAAAGCCGCCAAATTACAGCAGGCTTCAGGATCTAGCAGAGGAAAAAAAAACCCCACCTACTTTCATAATGTTTAAAGTATTAGATCCTTTCTTTACAGATTTGTCTTCCTGTACTAGAACTGTAGCTGAACAGTGAAAGGTCAGTCCATAATAAAATATTTCAATCACTTTTCCCTCCCTTATAGGATGAATATCTGTAAGATCATACTCAAGTCTCTACTGCACACAGATGTAACATTATGCTGCATACAGGCACTATTGTATAGCTTCCTTCAGAATAAGCACACACCAAAGACTGACCATAGGTAAGAGTTGGACCAAGCTGAACACATTTTATAACACTGTCACTTTGACAATTCTTCTGCATTTAAGAGGGCACAAACTACACTTCACTAGGAACATTTATGTACACAGCGGACATTTAAAGTTTGAGAGGACTTAGGAGCTCAAACCCCTGCACAGTTTGAGATCTTAGCACAAGATTCAGCATAGAACCAAATAGAATTAAGAGCTGTCATGTAGCACAGGTAGTAGCTATTAAATCTTTCAACCTCCAACTGGAAGACAAGACCCACTATAACATGAAAGAACACCAGCACAGATACCACCAGAGATAAGAGGTTGCTACACATGCTTCAGTCCCTGTATACATGACTAAGTAGATAATAATTAACCCAATGCTTATTCTTAGAATAATTCGTTGACCTAGAAAACTTGCTTTCTAGATTAAGCATACACTTTGTGTGTTCAAAACAAAACCATGAAAAAGGCATCCTTAGTGTCTAATTGCACATCCAAACAGGATAGACTCGAATTGCACACAGACTCGAAGCTGGAAGTGCAATACCTAGCTTCTGCTACCTTCCCCAGCTGGATAGAGCCCACAGTCAGGTAAGCTTTCAGGACACAACATATTTACAGATCCCTGTGGCTCATAATATCTTCTCCCATTTCTCCCCTCACCCAGGCTACTGCCCTGTGAAACCTGCTTGCAAAACTAGACATAATCATCATCTGACCTGCTCTGGTCAACTTAAAGCCCGATGATAGTCTCTTGATAGGAGGCTGAAAGCAACTATGGATGCAGTCATACTGGTAGACTGGTGATAGGGTGCAAAGGGGGAAAGTACAGAGAGGTAAGGCAGATCTTTTGGGGGGAAAAAAATGCAACAAACTAATTAGAAGTAATAATATTCTGTGTCTCCAGACCAAGCCACTTGACCACAACTTGTCTCCGATCAAAGGTTACCTTTTTACACTTTAGTTGATTTCTAAGAAGTATAAGTTTATAATCCAAATGATTATTAACCTCAAACATTTACCCATTCTTCTAGCCTGCATGGATAAAAGGCTATCAATAATCTGATCTTCAATAAAAGCCAACAACAAGCAAAGCCAA
This sequence comes from Toxostoma redivivum, assembly GCA_013397375.1. Classification (NCBI taxonomy): domain Eukaryota; kingdom Metazoa; phylum Chordata; class Aves; order Passeriformes; family Mimidae; genus Toxostoma; species Toxostoma redivivum. Next base: position 649,506 of record VXBI01014848.1, read on the forward strand.
AATAATGAGATAAAGCAGAATATAAAGAAGCTGATTAACCATCAGCAGTAAAATTCACACTATGTTGATTTGAGAAGAGATAAGGACAGTGTGAAATAAAATGAAGTGGCAGTGTACCTTTTACACAACTAACAAAAGCTATCAAAAACACTGTGAAAGGATTTTATGTTCTACTGCATTTGTTCTCAGGACAAAGGATAACCAGAAGACAAGATACAATGATTTTCAGTTTTGAGGGCAAGAGGTAGGCATGCACCACCAGAAAGAGAAAAATATGTCTAAGGCAGAAACATCCTTAGTCTGACAAGTTTCACTCTTTTTCTGCAACTAGAAATATGCTGATTTGGGGGACAGAAAAGGATACATTATTGAGTAGGAATGATATGGGAAATAATGAGAAGTTCACTGACAGAAGTCATTGACCAGGTCATTACAGAAAAGGACACACACCGGGGGCACTGAGGGAAGAGATACAAAACTTTGCATGATACAGTTGTTTGTAGCAAACTTAACTTCTGTTTTCTTTATATATACTAGCACTGGCAACAGTGCAAAAATGAGAAAAAAATACTAATTTTCACTACATTTTTTGACACTGACTGCTCATCTAGATCACTTAAAAAAGACAAAGTCGACAGGATAAGTGATTAGGCCATAGCTTTCAAGGATTGTAAAGAAAGCAGTGGTAATCTACTGAAACAATCTGGATTGCTATTAGAGAGCTGGATTTGTTGCTAATGTTAGGTAACATGACAGAGGAAACAGCAATGCCAAGACTGACATACTAGGAAGGTGGGGAAAATAATCTGTACTCCCTTTGTTTCCAGAGTATTCCTCACATCTTTAATCCTGCTTCTTCTGAAAAGGTTTGTTCTGCTCACTACTGCTCAACTGCCTCTTGCAACACAGGGCTCAGGCATACTTAAGACATTTCACCAATGCCATCTTACTCCATCTATTGCTCCCAATTGCTCTCAATTTTTATATTTTTTATTCATAAAAAAGTGGCAATTGCTGCGACTATGGAGGCAGATCTACCACCAACTACCCCAACAGAAGACCACCAAATTATGCCAAATATATTATCCACTTGCTTTTCAACTTATCATACCTTTCCTGAAAAATTCCTTCCCAAGAAAGTGAAAGCTATTTTGCTTATTTCCTCCAACAACTATACCAGTGAAACACAAAGTAAAGAACTTTCCTCATGCAGACCATTTATTTGTGGGGGAGTTAAGTGTTCTCATGGACCATTTTTATTTATGGAGTTGCTACTGTCATCATCACTATTTACAAATGGAAAAATATCAGCACTTCAGATTGGTATTTTTTAATAAGTCAGTGCATTACACTGGGACTCAAAGGGATTTTCAGGCAGAGAAGATCTGTAGACACGACAAAACCCTCTTCTCCAACCCATTCACACACACAAAAAAAAAAAA
>VXBI01014848.1:650990-661940 GCA_013397375.1 Toxostoma redivivum
AGGCAAATTGATGATAGCAATACACAAAACACTGTGTACATTGCCTGGAGTTGTGGGTTCAGTGGCAGAGTAAGAATGTGAGGAGAGGATCTGCTTGTCTTTGAGATGATCCCTGGGAGAGGTAAATTTAATGAATGGAGAAAAGGTTGACCCTCAGATATTGCAGTGTTTTCAGATGACTTTTAAAAACTTTTGACACCTTTAATACTGGATTACACAGGGAATGGGGCAAATAAAGTGGTTAAAGGTCCATCAAGGAACTTAAATCTTTTAATCAGGGTATCAGCTTGAGGTCTAAAGAAAATCTGGCTGAGAGTTATAGTACCATGGAAAAGTAGGAAAAACACACTTTTCTTTTGTAACACAGTCAGCCAAGTGGGGTTTATCCCTACAAGAAATGTACACATGTCCTGGTAAGTCCATCAATCTTTATTTCTCCAAATACAAAGATACCTGTCTTTATTGTAATCAAGTTCGGTTATGCTCCTCCCTTGCATCATGACAAATGCTGGGACCAGCACTACATTTTTTGTAAGCGGGTCTAGCTGCTGTTTGCATCCTTCTGAAAAGTAGCTGTTTCTACAGCAAGCTGAATTAAACCCCTTAAGAACCCCTACAAAATCAGTCAGGAACCCTCCTGTTCCACCAAGGGCTGTTTTAATCCTGTACTTGTTATCCTTTCCCTCACTCTCACCAGAGTACAGCATTATCTAGCCAGTAACAAATTATACACTTTTAGCTTCATAAAGCTACTGGGATAGTGCATGCAAGTCTCCTAAAAATCAACACTGTCAGATCCAGAAAGCATAAGCAATACTTCACAGCTGTGTTCTGAAGTCTGAGGATAGGACACTTGTACAAAAAAAAAAGAACCAACCAAACAAAAAACAGGCCCAGATTAAAGACATACCTAAGAAGTGATGAAAATTGACAAAATCACCCCGTGAACAGACATTAAGAATATGATGAATTATGTTCACTGAGCTTTTATAAACTTTTGTAATACACTGTAACATTGACTGTGATATGCTGACTGTCTGCATGGTTATTTTCACCATGGTAAATGGTTAATTGTAGGATGAATGATAGCTGTAAACAGTAAAAGACTTTTTTAGCAGATTATCAACTAGGAGCAAAAATACTGAGATATGTGGTAACTTTCATTGTTTTAGTTAAACAGCTGCTTTGATTAATATAGCTAAAACTGGAGAAGGCTTGAAAAGTTAAGTAAAATATAAGTAAATGTAAGACGGTACAAGGAATTTCAAATCCGTCCTAACTTTTTAAAGCATCTTTAAAGTTCACCAGCGTACTACTTTTACAGGGAAGATGTTAAATAAACTCACTGGCAACACAAGGTGAGAGAAAGAAGCAGCTGACATATCCTTATTGGATACATGTAGAAAAATTTATGTTCAGCAAGGAGCAGTTTAACATATTTGCTCTACTGGAACAAGAGGGGTAGCAGATGCACCAGAAAGCTTTTACTGTTTATTATCTAACACTTACCAACTGTACCCAACTGGAAAATTCATTTACTACAGAATTCAAGGAAACGGCTTCAGGGATAAATTTTTGTAGTGAGAGGAGTGATCTTAAATAGGCTTCCCTTCCACCATATCTACAGTATATATTTCCCATCACAAAAGCACCAGGCCAACCCAAACCTCAATCAAGGGCACAGAAACTCACTCTGCATGTAACTGACAGTTCATAACCATTGGTGTTATCCCCATCAGAACATGACAAAGCCTAATACTAGAAGCTCGTTGTTTCCCTTTTAGCAACCAATGGGAGAGCACACTCCTTAGCTCTGAACATAAAAATTTCCTATTCTTTATTTTTCTTCTTACAGAATTGTCTTATATCTATCCCAGATGACATTTTCTTATGCATTTTTGCCTCTCAGTACCTAGTATTTTTGGTAGTTTTTCATCCCCACAAGAAATTTAATCCAAAACTAAAAAGTTACTGTATAACCTGTGGGTTACTCTACAACTCATTCTTGACATTCTTCCAACTCTCCACTCCTCCCTCTTCCACCTTTTCTTTGGCATTGAGGGAGCAGCTAAAAGAATGGAATCTACCTGCAAAGCAAAGAAAGAGAGCCAGCCACAAGTAGAAGAAAAAGAGTACCAAAAGCTGAAGAAGAGACTATGGGTGAAAAGTAAGATATACCAATCCCTACTTCAGTCACTCTTCTTGTTTCAAACAATATGCATGCAGTAACTGAGTAAAAGTGAAGGTATTACTACAAAAATATTAGATATGGCTTCCAAAAGAACTCTGACACTAACAGAAAATGTAATTATGTACTTGTAAACATATATACTGTATTCTGAAAATACCAAGGAGATCATTAGTTGACTAGTATTTTAGAGCTCAGTAAAATAAACTTCCTCCTGCAGTCACAGACCTTTCAATGGTTTTGGACAGACACCACAACACATATTCAGTATGCTGTCTTCAATACAGTTCTTTTCATCATAATGCTACATGGATGTATTTTGTAATTTAATTCCTTAGCATAGCAAGCTACTGGAAACACTGGTGCTTCTGTCAAAAAACACAATTAACGTGGACTAAATATACTGCACTGCCCATGTCCTCCATTATTTCTCCAAGAAATATTCACAGCATACATGCAAAATTCCGCAGAATCCAAACAACTATTTAGATCTATTGTTGGTGGCATCATGCAGCAGACATTCTCTGTATTTCCATCAGTAAAAGACACTGAATATTTACCCAATATAAATCATCAACAGAAATCACATGCTAAATTGAGTGAAATTTGGTATTTGTGCAGCAAATACAGACATTCTCAGCTCTCACTCCAGACCCTCTGTTGTCCTTTCTCAGGGCACTGCAACTAGAGCAAGTACTGTAGCCCAGCACAGGCAGCATTGTTGTGTGGGTGCTGAGGACTCAACATCCCCACTATCTGCAGCTAAAAGTGCTTCACTTAGGCTAGATGTAACCTGGTGCTGTGGACTTGAGGCCTACTAGCAACTGTCACGCTCCTGAAATACAGCTTCTATCCCCAGCTCAGCCAGAAGGAATCGTGTGCAGTCTAACAAAGTTTAGCCAGTAAGAGAAGTACAGGAAATTCACAAGCACATACTCCCAAGTAAAGCTACAGCAGAGCTTTACCCAGAGTTCAGAGATGAAGACCAGAGATAAATAACGCCCCCAACACATTTGCAGAAGTGCTCCTCAGCACAGCTGTTTCTCCAGAGCTGCTCTGTTGTGTCACACTACTCACTAAGCACACGAAGGTCTCTTGTGCTGGAGAAACACACCCCCAGACCACACTACCCTGCACTGGCGCGTGTCACTGCAGTGCCCAGGCGCTGCTGGCACTGCACAGCACGGCCGTGGGTCCCCACGTGCCCCCTGTGGCACCACTGCTCCCCTGATCCCCCAGCCCCGCAGGCAGGAGCGGAGCAGGGCTCCTGGAGGAAACATGACATACACAGTTCCTTCATGTTTGAAGCAGGCACATATTTTAAATTGCTTTAGAAACAATACAAATTTAAATAACTTCCTTCCAGCTGTGTCTCAAATCCACCTTAACTTGGCTCCTAAATTGCAGTAAGTTTTCAGAACTATTGATTCATCAGAAGTGGAGCAGGTAAATGACAGTACTTCAAATGCATACATTAACCACTCAAACAGCATAATAATTCAAAAAATAAAACCCAAAAGTTATGAAGTCAGGCACTTCAGTCAATACTTTAATTTTCAAATGACATAATTGACATAAAGCAATATTTACCTGCTTCTTCTTTAATAAACGACAAATCTTCTTCCGGATATGGGACTGATGGTTGCAACACTGAGCAATCTTCAGAGTTCTCTTCAGTATTAGGTGGTATATTATAAATAAATCTCTTTGCAGTTTGGTTTTTCCTTCTTGCTTTTCCAGGTTCTTGAACTGATTGTCCCTGTGCACCCATGTCATTCCACACAAAAACTTTTCCCTCACCTTGAGATTCATTTTCAGCCATTTCAGGTGAGCTGTCCTGGACCCAACTGCAGTCATTCATTTGGTAGCTTTCCATTTGGCCCTCATCAATAGGGTAGGGATCATTCTCAGTTTTTATGCTACTTGCCAAGTTGGTAAGGTTTCGTGTTGCCCAGAAGCTAGCAACTTTTTGATCCCTTGGAGATAAACCATCCCTACTAACAGATCTTCTGTTGTAATCCACTACAACAGTCTCTGGAGCTTCTGATTTTATACTTATGTTTAAGGCATCTTTAATGAAGTTGCGGCACGACTGGACAACCTCCGTCATCTGAAGGTAGCTGGCCACCGACATCACTTCAATGGCATTTTGGCTCGTAAGCACGAGGTTACCAGAATATAAGAAGTCCAAGATGACAGAAAAACCTTGAACAGCAACAACGTCTAAATAGGTAACAGTGGTTTGGTTACGGCTTTCTTTGTTTGTAAAGCAATACAGAGTCTTAAAGAAGCGGCTGCCTGCAACCAGGATGTTCTTGTGAGCTCTGAAGACCCTCCCACTCACCACAATATTAACATCACAAAGAATGCCTTTCTTCCTCTGCTCGTTGAGCTCTTGCAGGAGCTGATAGCAGTAAGAGTTCTCATTTGGCCTGCTGTTAAAATCACAGTATCCTTCATTATTCAGTTCTGATGGTAACTCTGCCTCCTGCAATTAAAAAAACAGCACAATTAGCTCTTAATAAATGCTCTCCTTACTTCTTCAGCACTCTAATAAGGATATGAAAATAAACGAAAGAAGATAATTTTAATAAAACTTTTATTTTTTTATTTATGTTCTTGGTCACAAAGGTAGACATTAACAAGATATTTCTGAAAACTAAAAATCATGCTCTCATTCTGCACCTTCCACCCCCAAGTTTGAAACAAACAGAACTAGTAGATTCACCTTGAGGGCAAAGGAAAGGAAATTTCAGCCAAAAGTAAGGAAATCTATAGTTGAGTGTGAAGTACTTGTTATTCCTAACCCACATATATTAAAGATTCAGGAGCCTCTCTTTCCAAAGATTTAACTAGATGATTCTTACATATCCAATCCCTTGCTCTTCCCCAGAAATCTCCACTTAAACAATTAGCACAATCCTGATAAGTGATTCAACATTTTCTTCATGCTGAGATATGAATACATAGATTAGGTCTGTGTGTCACATTCTGTCTTGAATGTTTTAAAGAAAATATACTGCTAAAATAGATGTAATAGCAAATATATTTCTTACAGATTTACAAATTAATCATTTATCCTTTGCTTTTTAACTGCAGAGGTTTAGGATTAAACAGTATATCACATGACAAGCACACAAAATACTGCAGATGACAAAAAACCCTGATTTAAGCTTCCATTACAATATTTAACTAAGACTTCCTTGAAATAAGCCTCCCAAACTTTCCAGTGGCAACATTGGCACAATACTTATTATACACACACAACCATTTTAAGATGTGATCTCAAACACTGCTAAAACTCTGCTAAAACCTAGTATTTTCAGATAATCTAGCACCAAGACATAATTCATTATTAAAGATTAGTTCAGACAGGGAGAGGTCAAGAGATCTGAACTGGATTTTAGTGCACATAGAAGACTTGTAACTCATGTTTAGATAAAGATGATTCAGAGATGCTACAAAGCAGCAGCTAGGAGAAAGCAGAAAACACAGACTGGCATATTTGAGACCATACTTACATGGGTTGACATATGCTGCCAACAGGAGCAGCAACAATGACAGTCTGTTTCATACTAGATCTCCAAGATTCTCTCTTATTTCTTAGCAAACAGGGAAAGTTCAAAACTGGATAGCTGCAATCCAAATCATTATTTTCTTCTCTCATGTCTTAAAACACCTCACTGATTAGGGAGCTAGAGGCAGTGTTAAAGCCTCAACATTACAGGTCAAAATCAGTATTAAGTAGGTAATGTTAGCACTGTTATGAGCCCATAAACTATGTTGGGGCTAAAATATACATTGCAGAAAAGTACTACTCTTAATTTGGACTATGGCAGAAACCAGCCATATATATTTAAAAAGTTACTTTCCACCCCACAGGCATTAGTGGATTGAATCAGTACTCAATTTATAATCCCAGTGTGGATCACTGGAATGATAACTAAGGCTGTAACTACATCTAAAATTGTGTATGCATCTATAAGCAGCAAATACTGCCCAGTATAACCAAAACAGAAACTGTGCCATTTCAGCATCTCCCGCAGAGAAACTTCAGTTTGCTGTCACATTCAAGTTGCTTCTGAATCTCTACCGTTCTCAGAGAAACACTTCATTGAAGAGGAAGAAATAAAAGCAATTAGGCTTTTACGTGAAAACAAGCTATATATCTTTGCCCAACCTCCTCTTAATTTTTTCTGTGTACTTTCTGACACACCCCAAGTACTCCCCCAGATCAAGGCTGTGAAACAGTTTGTTCCAGATGTGGGACAGCTAAGGCTGTCACTCTAAGTTTTCAGTAGATTTTGGTTCTGGACTAGCTTCCTGTCACTTCAGCAACAGAGCACTGCATAGTTTCAAAACACCAATTACACTGACACAGGATCAGATTAAGACGAAAATTATGGTACCCTAAAGTGTTGTCACGCTCATCAATCATCAGTGACTTGCACATCATACAGTAAATGTTAGGTAGATGCTTTGATAGCTGCCAATTTCATTCTCTGAGACACATTAAACACTGCATAAAATTTAAAAAACAACCTGCAGCCATTATTTTCTTTTGACAAATGTCTAATTATGGAGATAGATTAAATTTTAGCTGAGCAAGTGTAAGTACCCAATCAAGCTGGGACAAAAAATAAATTTATATTTACAATGTGGGGTTTTTGTTCCCTGAGAACAGGACAAGCCAACATGGTGCGGAGGAGCTTCAGATCCTACATGTACTACAGAAAAACAAGACTGAAATCTTCATTATGACCAGATCAGAAGGTTTAGTGGAAAAATGAGATATCATGCAACCTGTGTCCAAGCTATAGGGGCGTGTGTTGGAGAAAGAGATCAATCAGTATTATAGCTTTACAGAAGTGGTTGCATAAACATTTCTAAAACTAACTGGAGTACTAAAACCAACTGTTTTACTGCTGGTATGGTACAACAGTTATCCTACTGCCAAAACTCAAATGAAGTCCTTACATCTGAACAGTCATCCAGTCTATGTACACCAAGTACGACAAGCAGAACTGACATTTATTATGAGAAAAATGAATAAAATAGTATTACTTTGAGAGATTCAGACATTGATACAGAAAAAATACAATACAACTCAACAGGAGGAAAGGTGCAGAAAACAATTACAGGAAAAAGTGTATTTCCAAACTTCTGTTACTTACATGACACATTGTCATAAGGGTTCTGTTTTTCCAATGAGAACAAACTAATGATATTTGCTTAGATGTCAATTATATTTTCAGAATACAGACCCCATATTCTCATTAACTCAGTTACCTCAACACCAAACCACCTCATCCTTTAATAAAGACTAGTAAGGAATAAAAGATAAAAATCAGCACAATTTCATTTCAAAGTGTGGAACCTTCAGTGTCCGAAATCAGAAACTTCTCTCTGTGCATGAGATTAAGAAGTGCTGTAACAGAACAGAGACTGCTTAAGAAAACTAATACTGTGCTCAGTTTCAAAGAGACTTTTCTGAGTATACACAAAGATAATTTACTATTTTATACGTATCATTCATTAATTAAACTTGCCCAAAAGCTAACATGAGCAGAAACAGATGATCAAAAACTGCTACTAGAAGTTTAGTTTTCTTTCTCCTACTGCTCCATCAGCATACTCTTTCCCTTGGAGGAAGAACAGTGAGGGCAGGAAGAATTAAGAAAAACCCAAACCAATTTAACCACAGATTCCATCTCAGCTGCATGTATCTGAAAAGTAGTTATGCCACATTTTTTAGTCCCTTCCACACTACCACATCTTGCTCTACAGCAGTTCCCTGTGCCCCCAAATTAATTCTTACCCTGGTAAATGGATCTTCTAAAAAAGTAAGCTATCAGTAGCTTCTTAACCATGTGCAGCTACAGAGGAAAATGATTGCAAAATATGGTCTCAGCTGCACACGATGCCCCACTGTTACTGTACACACACAGCATTGCTCACAGACAACTCAGCAATTTAAAATTATTTCATTAATTGCCTAATATCGAATTGAGTAGTTTGAGGCGTGATAAAAACACTACATGAAAATACACTAAGTGGTAGTCTTTACTCTGAGGTCCGACTTCCTCCTCAACTTCTTTGCTCTGCTAAGAGTAAGTCAAGAAGTTAGAACACTGTAATGTAACTCTAACATCTGAAGCATGACTTCCATTCATCACTGCTCATATAATGCAAACAATTCCAGTTCACATGGAAAAAATAACACATCAAAGGCCTTCCTCCTTTTAGAGAGCTTCTGCTTTAAACCAACATGCCTGTTAGACTGGAGAAAGCTTTTCTGGCAGTATTTCCAAAGTTTAGCTTTAAACTATGTCCAGAAAGAAGATGGTTTAAGGGGAGGAACCCCTAGCAGCCAATAAATCTGCATCTTATGGACTCAAATTCATCAAAGAATTAAAATATTTTGCCATAATTTCCCAGTAAGCATCCATTTCTTAAGATTCTTACAACACAATAATCTGTTCACTAAAAAAACAAAGGTAGTTTCAAGATGATGATAGATTTCCTTAAGCTTTAATGTGGAAAAAAATTATTTTTAAAATTAGAATGCTTAAAATATTTTTTTAAATCTTTTCAAAAGCTTCAAGAATTTGGTCTTAGAAAGAAGCATTGGCTGACAGCTCAATACCTTTGAATTACAGCAGCTGCAACCACTTATGATGTATTTTGGCATTCCAAATTAAATGTATCCCAAAAATAAACTGAAATCATCACTAATTTCTTCAGGAGCGTAATATCCAACAGACCTATAGAAATTTCCACTACTTTACTGTCTTAACACCTACAATTTCCTTTCTGTGCTTGAGTGGTGGCACTATGCCATATGTTTATTAGCAGCTGCTAAACATGCCCTGCAGTTGAGGCTTGTCAAGTCCATAATACGTGTGTGCTGTCTCTAACACAAAGGCTGAAAGATTTCTCCTAAGTTTCATTAAATCTAAACGGCTTTGCTGCCTCATTATGTATGTTGGAAATATGGTCAGGGTACAAATTACCTACTTTTGTTCCAAGTATCTGGTATCATGCATTTAGAAAAAAACGGGGCTATTGTTTTGGTATTAATTTAAACATATGTATCAAAAGAAATTCAAGTGCCATTAAGAGTATGAAAGGATACGGAAATTAAACATAGAAGGGAAAGAAAACAAAGATTCTTAATCAGGTTTCTGATAAAACAACTGTAACGTGAATGTGTGCCACAAAGAAAACTACACTGACTCTTGAAAAACTGCATTTCCTTCCCTCGTGAGAAGTTTTTAACTGAAATGTAATTGCAGAAGAATGCAAAAAGCACTGTTTTTCACTAAAAAAAAAANAAGGGAAAGAAAACAAAGATTCTTAATCAGGTTTTTGATAAAACAACTGTAACGTGAATGTGTGCCACAAAGAAAACTACACTGACTCTTGAAAAACTGCATTTCCTTCCCTCGTGAGAAGTTTTTAACTGAAATGTAATTGCAGAAGAATGCAAAAAGCACTGTTTTTCACTAAAAAAAAAATTTTAAAAAAAAATCACTCTTTACAGTTATCTTTGTCCCATCCTTATCTTTAGTACAGTGCAGAAGAACCACTGTTTCATTTATTATCACAGTTACTGCAAATATTTTTTCTTAAGCTATCAGTGGTATAAAAGCAGAGACTCGTTTTTACAATTATTCCCATGACAATGAAAGGTCTTCAAATAAACACTTACAATCCTCAAATACATACTTACATTAACTTGTAGGCTACTGTGATAACAAGCCAATATTCTGTCCTCCCTTCCACCCTCCCAATATTTAAGTTTTACCACAGACTCAGGGTAAGAGGACAGAATGGAAAAAAAATGTTAACTAAAAGTCAGTTAAAAGTGGGGAAAAACTGCTTGGAATAGCCTTTATTTAAATACAGCTAAAACAGTGTGAGAGAAGCTTCCAAGTGTGGCAGGAATTAGCAGCATCCACTAACACAGGAGGCTACACAATGACAGAACATACTTCTACAGAGTAATCATTCACAACTCAAAGTTAGAAACTAGGCAACAAGATGGCAAGGAGCATGCTGCAATAGCATTATGCAAAACGGGAACATTTTCAAAGATATGAAGAAGTAAAAGAAACTAAGAATGAAAGTTTCTTAATTAGAAACAACTAATTGAAAGTAAGTTTGGCTAAAACACTGCAGAGTGAATAGCAAACCCCAGAAGACTGAAGGAAACTGGTAAGATGACCTATTACCACCAAGTAAGTATCTGTAACAGTAGCTGCTATAAAACGACACTGACTGAAAAGGTATTATTAATCATCTTGAATCTAAAACCAGTACTTTGGATAACTGGTATCTGTGCATCGTAAGGTTTCTCTTAAAGTCCCGCAATAGCTTCACATAAAACTTGCATACATTTTCCAAGTAGTTCGAAGAAAACTATCGTTCATCTAAAATTTTTTAAGTCATCCTGTAATCTTGATTTTGCCCTAACATTTGACTAGCAGCTCTTGTCCAAGGTACCCCGAGCTCCTTAGAGTGCTCGAGCAATATCCTCAATCAAACTACTGCATTATATTTCAGATTCCAAATAAAGCTACCCAGCCAAGGTAGGTGTTTTAATTAAAACTGAATTCTAAATGCAGAAAAACGGAATGACTAATCAATTAATTCCGGATACAGCCTAACAATTCAAGGACTAGCCCAACCTGAAGCAACACTAGCCAATGCCCGCAGGCAAGTTTAACGTCAGCGAAGCGATAGAGCGGACTTCAACAGCG
>VXBI01014848.1:665961-692662 GCA_013397375.1 Toxostoma redivivum
CCTGTGCCGGGCGTGAGGCGCGAGGCGCGGCGCGCGCGGCGCCGCCGCGGGGACCAGGTGTCGGTCGGTCGGGGCAAGGGCAGGAGCTGTGCGGTGATCCCGGCGGGCTGCACAGCACCGTGGAATGGGAGCAGTTGGGAGGCACCACACTGGGTCATCTGGGCCAAAATCCCTGCTCAAGCAGGGTCAGCTTAGAGCACATGGCTCAGGATTGCTTTCCAGACGGTTCCTGAGTAATTGAGACTCCACGATCTCTCTGGGCAACCTGTTCACTACGCCACTTGCTCGCTGCTCCCCCGCGCCCAGTGTGGTATGCCAGCTCCCAAGAAAAAGATGGTTAATTTCCCTCCTTGCCCGGAGCGCGATGTTACACAGCATGGAGTGCTGCTGCCCTTGGTTTAGTGGTGTCACCTGCCCCCTTGTTTGGCACCCCCAGTCTGTTCACTGGGGCAGCGGAGTAAGAAATAGAAAAGGCCCCGGTGCCAGTGCTGTTCAGCAGTCACAGCCCATCCAGCTGCTATGAAGAGCATTTAGTCAGAGCCAGTACTACAGATAACAAATTGTCCTAGAGAGTGAGGATGATGGAGCCTTCCAGTTGAAGAAGTGTGGTGTTGTGAGTGTTATGTAATGTTCATACATATATTCAGTAGTAAAAAACACAACACCCTCAGTCTTGGCCTGGAAATTAGGCAGGGATCTGGGACAGCTGGCCTTAAGCTGTTGAGAAGACTTTACAAGAATACTATAAAAATTCTATAAACCAGAATTATTTCCTCCTTCCGAATAATTGCTTGGGAAAAAGAGATATTCGGTAGAAAATTAATTTCTGTTCTGGGAAAATAATTCTAAAATTTTCGAGGGACAGAAGACAAGAGTCAGTCATGGAGAAATAGAGAAACTGTAAAAAGCAGTATCAGATTTCTGGGAGAGGAGCAAAAATGGTCTAAATCTAAGCAAAGAGATGGATCAATGATGGGAGTAAAAATTTTTAAATTTGCCGTGCCTTGCTGGGGCACAGGGTGGAGGTAATGATTCAAGTCTGGGTCCATTGAAGCAAGGGGATCCCATGATACAGCCTCCATACAACACAAAACAGACTTGTACTTCATAAAGTTTTAGGTTTTGTGATGTATCCATAATTTTCCATTCCAATGGCAGCATTTGTCAGATAACCGTCACCTACCTTAGAATTTCTTAGCCATTTTATATTGTTTTTTAAAGAAATGGCTCGTGGTGTAGATTCTTTCTCAGTATATGTTTAAATCAGTGCATATGGTGTATATCAGTGTATACAGAAAGTTTGCAGGAAGAATCCCTGCTGGGATTCACATTTACAGAGCAGGCTGCTTGTGATCTCCGGGAACATTAAGTGCACCTTGGACTGGTCTGTTAAAAACCTATTCCGTGGGCATCCAGGAATGAGCTGCCAGGAGGAATGGTAGGATAACGAGCTGTAGGGCTTCTGTTCTGAACTGCAAATAGGTGTTACTTGACTGAAACAGGTAATCTCGAGTGGTAACAAATCGATAAAGAATCATAAAATGATTTAGATTGCAGGAAGCCTCTGGAGTTCACTCAGTTACAGTGAGTTTCTCAGAGATACCCTTAGACTCTCCCCGGGTGTTTAGTTTTTGCAATGGCTCTTCCCAAATGGTCTCATCATGCCTTTGTTGTCAGCTCACTATGAGGAGTGCTCTCAGAAAAGGGAACATAACTGAATCATTGTTGCTAATTTAATTGTTCTATAATGGCTCTGCCATGCTAGAGTCAAAATTGCATTGGTCTATTTTTTAATTGCATTTCTCTGAGTGTCTTCACAGACACAGGGCTTCCTAGGTGATCTTAACTTTTGCATGATGCTTTTTGTTGCTGAGTAATTTGCAAAAATTTGCAAACCACTTAATCTTCACAGCAGAAATTCTCATTTTCAGACTGTTTTGTTGCAAATGCAATTTTCTATTGTGTTCATAGTAAGACAAAATATTTCCAAAAGCATCCTGAGATGCTGTAGCAAAAATGCATTTACTTTGTAACAACATTGCAGTTTCTTCTTCAACTTTTCAGTCTCCCTGACAAACCCACATGCTACTAAGGCTCATAATTAAAAAAATAACCATTGATGTACACCTGCTGGTAATTTTTGACATACCTTTTTCACCCACAGTCTCTCTCGAGTCAATAGTGTTTACTGCCAAATTTAATTCATTTGGACAACAGCCAGGATATATTTGCTTTTACACTCTTTGATGGGATAGTGTAGGTTAGAAATCTTTAGAGGTTAGCTTTACTAGTACTGTAGATGGAAAATGCAGTTTTATTCAGTCTGAAATCTAGTGAACAACTAGACACAACATGGAGTTTCTTACCTTAATGTCTTTGGTAGTCCTTTGGTTCTTTCTGCTTCTTTCTCCTGTGTTACAGAAAGATTTAGAAATCTTCCATTGTTCAGTTGGGAAGAAACATAAACTGATTCAGCTTCCTGCAAATGAAAAGCCAGTGCCTCACACAAGACAACAGAATTAATATTTGATACCTCAATGCTACATACAGTATTGCAGTGTGGCATTTTGCTCCAAATCTAAAAAAATCGAAATATAATTATGCAGCTGTAGTACTTTGTGCAGGGGATGCCATCCAGAAAGGCATTACTTGTTATGTATTTTTGTTTTGTCCAATATTTAAAAATAAGTGACCATAATGCTGTGAAAAGGGAGTGAGCATCACATAAATCCTGTTCATCACACCAGCTGTATATATATCTAAGTAGAATGATTTTGTAAACATCCAGACTCCTTTGTGGATGAATATAATCGCTTGTATTTCATAATGTATTTCATACTTAATACTACTTAAAGCTCACTCTACCAAAACTTTTAAATGTGTATTTGTACATACTGCTGAATTAGGTTTTCAGTGAACAAGTTGTAAGCTCCCACACAAAAGCGTAGGATATTCTGCTTTTAGATGATAAAACCTGTTGTGCAAGACTCTGAGGATTAAATTCTCATACTTGCATGATTGATGCCTGTGTATTATCCATAGAATCATAGACTAGTTTTGCTGAAAGGGACCTTAAGTATCACATAATTCCAAGCCCCCCACCATGGTCAGTGACTTTGTTACATATCCAGTGTCTCCTTTTGTTGCAGCTGAGGAGACTATTTAAAGGCTGATCTAACTCTTACAGAAATGAGTTAGAGATGAGAAATAGATCATGCCATGAGAAACACAATGCCATTCCAGTGTGTACCAATCATAAGGATTTTCAACAAAAATGCACTGATACTAATAGCATGTTATAACTGGAATGTTTTGTGTTCTGCAATTCCTGCTGTAACCTAAGAAACACTTTCATAATGAGGCTGACTCTTCCAAGATAGCTTCTGAAACTGATGGATTGTTGTCTGCCTTGGTTTGAAAGACAGGTGTCTGCTGAGGAAGGCAGTAGCCTCTCTTGAAATGGAAAATGTAAACCCTCTCCCCCCAAATTATTATAATTTTGAAATTAAGGAGCTCTTAGGCAAGGATATGGGAATAGGAATAATAGTTCTTTACTAGGAAAATTAAAATAAAAATACAGTATTACAAAAACACAAAACACTGACAGTGTCAAAATACAACCTGACACCCCATCAGTCAGGGTGCTGGTAGCAGTCTGATTAAATAGTGGCTCCAGTCTTCCTGGAGTGACAGACGTGGTTCTGTTGAAGCAGTAATCCTGGAAAAGGGTGCAGTTTTCTTCCAAAGGTCCGGTGATGATATAGAAGGGTCTGGTTTTCCTCTGGTAATTCAGTGGAAAAAAAAGATGCTCTAATGTTCCAAATCTCAGATTTTATCTAGGTAGGAAATTATTGGCTCCTCCCCTTGGGTGGAGCATCTTACAATGGGATGATGTAATTTTATCAGTCATGCAGTGGGACTCAATGGCCCATTAACAGAAGATACATTCCTTGAGGGAGGATGGGTCAGTGGAAAAGACAAAGAGCACTACCCTACCTGTTTTCAACAGATGGTAATGGAATACATACCTTTGGTTACGTCCTGCATTGTAACCCAAGACATTGTCCTATCCCTAGAGTACATCTCTGCATTGGTGTACAGTTAGGAAGGGTCAAGATTTCTTTTAAAGATCTTTCAAGGCTCACTAACATGATTTTTGTGTTATGAAATCTATATTCCTGGGCATGTGAAAGTTTCAGTTCAAATACTCCTGCATATTGAGAGATTTTGGGAGCTGGCAGTTGACTGATAGTAGAGAAGGCACTCTTGTCTCTCAAGCAAAACCATTTCTCTGTTGTGGGGATCACACAGGAAAGTAAATGTATTGGAATTGGAGCCTCATTACCAGGGCAGGAAAAAGTGCACCTTTTTCCTGATACCCCAGCAGTGGAAAAATAGATCATAGCAGAAAATAAATAGTATAAGCTGTCACTTTGTAGTTTGAACTCTGCTACTCCACAGCACAAGTACCAGGAAGAGAATACAACGAGGAAGCTAATGAGGAAGAACTCAGAAACCTTGCATCCTTAGTCTGCAGTTCTGCTTATGCTTTGTGGTCAGGTGTCACTGAAGTACACCTACCGAAGTAGATTTTGGTGGCACGTGTTCAGCTGTCTAGGGAGCACTAAATGCCTTGGGAAGACTTGTGTGTGCTGGAATTTAATTGCTGTCCAACCTGGCATGGACATATCTGGTCATTTCACAATCCTTGTTTCCAGATTACAATTGGAGAAGACTTGAAAGTGTAATTCCTATAAGTACAAACTCACATTGGTTGTGTCAGCAGAATGTTTGGACTAAATTGGCAGCTGTTTCTGAGATAAATTGAGCTCAATTTGAGCTAGTGCAA
This sequence comes from Toxostoma redivivum, assembly GCA_013397375.1. Taxonomy (NCBI): domain Eukaryota; kingdom Metazoa; phylum Chordata; class Aves; order Passeriformes; family Mimidae; genus Toxostoma; species Toxostoma redivivum. The sequence goes on from VXBI01014848.1 coordinate 670,811, forward strand.
TAGTTCCTCTTAGAATTACCTTGTGATATTTGGAAAAGTAAATCACAGTCTTTTCAGGTCAATTACCTAATTTTACACAATCACGGGCTGTGACCTTAGGTTAGGAAGGTATTATGAAGGAAAGCTAACCATCCATTGTCTGATACCTGTTCCCTTGCATGCTCTTAGTACACAACAAATATGAGACAATGTGTCTTAATTTAGCCCATGGTGGAAGAATTTTCAGTGTAATTGCATTAACTTTGTAGTTCTTGAAGAATAAAATATACACGTGGACAAGTGTTGTGTGTGTAAGATGCTACAACTTGTGCTTATAAATCTGGACAACAGTGTGTACCAGATGTAACTTGAAGGTTTTGCCAGTTTGTAGCTCCATGCTTCCCCTCGATGCTGCCGTTACTGCTGCCGCCGTAGCTCCACTGGTAAAAAGGTTTGTTTAGGAGCACTTTCATTTGCTTCAGGCAAGCGAGCAGGTTAGTTTAAACCCTCATTGTTGACTAATCCATCTGACTTGTTGGAAGCACACGAGGGAATGCTCACTTAATTCTTTCTGCCAACAGAGCTGCGGGGGTGGAAACTCGCCAGAGGAGTGGTGGTAAGGAACAACTGGAAGAATGATAATGTCACTGAGCAGCCGGCACACCTGTCTGCGAGCTGAGTGCCAGAGCATGACTTACTCCTGTCTGTGCCATGGCTATTGTAGCTCTTCCAAACAGGTCTGTGCCTTTCCTGTTACATGTTCCTGGCTTAAATCTCTTTCATACTAAGTACTTTTATACCACTCCAGCAACACAAAACAATTTGAAAGCATCCAGAAGTGTTAAAGCCACCTTATTGAACAAACTATGTCAGAAGGTCTAATGGGTGAATATCAACGACTAGTCTTGCAAAATTAAATGCATCATTTCCTTATCCTGGACTTGAGCTGCTCCTATCAAGTATGCCAGATGCACAGGCAGCACCTGGATGCAGGGTGGCAGTGCTGCCCCTCGGCCAAGGGACAGTCTGTTCTGGGGCTGTGTCACACTGATTTGACATTACTGGTGGAAGTTCACGTCCAGTGAGGGGGTTCCAGACTTCATTCTCATGTCATTTTTTCATGGTCATGTGAATGACCTCCTGTTACTCTTAAACCTACAGGGATCCAGTTGCCCACAGGCCTCTGAGAGGAGTTTTGTCTGCCTGTGAAGAGCTTCCTTCTGGCTGTGAAGAGCTGTCCTTGCCACCCTCTTTGCAGGTGTGCCCTTCCTGTTGCAGAGCCTTCTCCTCTCGCTGCATCGCCAACTTGCCTGAAAAGCCCATGGGTTTCCTTTCTTTCATGGATCCCCCACAATGTCTCTTCCTAATCTCTTTAGATTCCATTTTCTTGTGTTTTCATGTTGGAGTTCTTAAACATCCTTGTGAAGAGATTGTACTTTATCTACCACTGTTGTTGTTATGACTACTAACTATCTCTTCTTTCAGAAAACTCTGCTTAGTCTGATCTTAGTGTTGTAGCTTCACATAACTGGTTTTTATTGTTTCTTTTTTTCCCTCATTTTTTATTTTACACAAGGACAGCCCTGCTATTAGTTTCAGTAAGTCACCTGCAGCCTAAATGAATTTTTTTCTAGTGAAGTACTTGAACACGTGTTTACCTCCAGATACGTGTATTTTTATGTGCTTCCATGAAGAAAGAACATAGGATGTAATATTTTTCTGAAGTAGAACTGAAAGACCTGATCTGAAGTGTGCTACAGGAGGCTGAAATCTGCTCACTCATTGTGACCAATTGCTCAGATGATGAAGGGATTTATTTTTTTTTTTTATTCCTACAGCTACAGCTGTGACCAGTTTAGTGCTCACAAATGCAAAGCATTTCCACTTAGCTTCCATCTCTTTTAAAGTAATTTAACATGTTTATACCTAAGATTTGTTGATCGTTCTTATTCACAAATTTCTGATCCTTTTATCTGAGTTAGGTGTCTCTTCTGAATAGTTGTCAGTTCTGAAAGCATCTGGTTTTCAACCTTTGCCTGACTGGAAAAATAGAACATTTTTGTTTTTTCATGTCTTTTGTTTCTTTGGTGGGGCTCCGTAGTAGTCCTGTATTTTTCAGTCTACAGCTTGGATGGATGTGCTTTATCTGGTAGTGAATGAACTACCAAAGATATTCTCTAATCAGGAAGGGAATGAAGTCCTTCTGGGTACTTAAACAATTGTATTTTCCCTGTGACTTTGATCAGTGCCTCTTCAGTCAGGTTACAGCCTCCTCCTGACACTCTGACTGCTGACTTTGAGTAATGCGATGTATCCCTCTCTTGTTATTCAACTATCCAATTCTTGTTTTTCTGGATAATCTTACACTTTTTTCCTACCTCTAAATCTGTTAGTGGGCCAATGGTGCTCTCCATCTTAAGTTACCAAAGTTCACAGAAGGCATATATCTCTATTCAGCCTGCCTCATATTAATTACTGAGCAGTTATCAGTTATCATGGGCTGCAGAATCTTAGCTGGCTGGAGTTAGTCCACACAGTGTTGAACAGGAGTGAATTTGGAAATTCTGCTTATTAAAATGTCCTTCTTGTAGGACAACATTTGTGGATTCCTTTCTTGGGAGGAGATAAAGAAACTACATAAGCCAATTAATTGTTGGCACAGCTTGATAATCCTGCAATTCCATACAGCAGCGTAATTATAACTGTATTTACTGGAGGGAATGAAAATTATTCCTTAGAATACTGAATATAGGATAGCTTTCATCACTCAGAAAATCAAATTTAAATCAAAATTCCTAAAACAGCGAAATCTGCCAGCAAAAATGCTAATGCCAGGTCAGTAAGGAACAGAGCTAGCACTCATAAATGTTATTACTGCTGAACACATTATAGATGTTGCAATTTCTGCTACTGCCAATGCCAGACACAGTCATGAAAATATTTTCTACTGTCAGTCTGGCAGGCAATGCACACGCTGCAATGCCACTGCAGTGTAACACAGGCAGGGACCAAAGGGAAGAGGAAAGTGGAGAGAATCAACTTTGATTCAGGTTCCAGGAGAAGAAGGGGCAGCCCTGGCTGATGCCACCCTGCTTTGCTTTCAGTAAGAGTTTTCCTCAAGGTCACCATCTGCAGTGTCTCTGAATTGGCCCTGAACCCAGACAGCCAAACTTCTAGGAAGATGGGAATGGGCTCAAGACCTTGACACTCCATTTTGTCCTTAGAAAAATCCCCTGCCAACTTCACCAGCCATTCCTTGAGCTAATGCTCCTTTTGGGGGGCTTTTGTTTGTTTGTTTGTTTGTTTTTCCCAAAGCAAGCTAATGCAAGCAAGGGAAGGACTCCACAGCAACACTGACTGCCTTTGCAGTGCCCTCGTGCCATCCTTCTGCCTGATGTACATTTTCCCAAAGCCAAACCATCAAACCCTCAGCTGTGCCAAAACATTTCTCTGCACACACAGTGCTGTAAGGGGTTCCCACATTCAGTGTTGATGACCTATGTTGATGACATCTAATGCATTCTCCTATCTGAATCAGAATCCTAGTAGGAATACCCATTGATATCTTGGACACTCCCTTTAAGGCCTGGGAAAATGTTGCTGAAATATTGCTCTCTGCTCTCTTCACTATGGCATGGACCTAGAGTGTGTCTCAGAAGCATCAGCACGTCGGGTGCAACCCTGAAGTGTTCTTGATCAACATCCTTTTTTTTCCTTCTCTTCCTCCTCTTTGTGGTATGGACAGCAGTTGTGCTAATCTACTACATCTTAATGTCCTGTGGGGAACATTGCTGCTAAATGGGCATTTCAAAAAGGCATCTCTTGTTTTCACTAGGAACTCCTCCCTCCCCACATCCCCCCATTTTTATAGTATTGCTGAACTGTGAACTCTGATGCTTTGTGAAAACCTGGTTTAATCGGGAAAACTTCAGGCTTACCTCAGTATAACTACTAGGCTTCTCTGGAAGGTGTGGGTAAACTGGAAAACAATTAATTGTTTTTGTATGCCAGAGAATGGGTTAAGGTGTAGTGCCATTGAGATTAAATCAAAGTGGCTACTTCAAGAAAAATCTTGCAGACACATCTGTGTGTGTATTTTCAAAATTAGAGTTAGCACCTTTGTAATAATTTGATTTAATCTAGGGAGGCTACATTTTGAAAACCAGGTGCTAATGCTAATGAATTCAGCACAGGTCACCCCACCACATCAACACTCATATCAACAGTTCCATTGTGTTTTAAAGGACATGATATAAAGGTATCAGGTCTTGAACAGAATTCTCTGGAAGACAGAAGTGGTTCTCAGAGAAATTACTTTTGAAGAATTTACATGTCCACTGCAGTCTCCTTGGTGCAAATGTGCAAACCCACAGTCAATTCAGTTTATAGTTTGGGAGCAATTCTGGGTTTTGTGCTAGTACCCTAAAAGTGACTCATGAGGCCAGTAATATTTAATCATTCCTGGTCGGGAGAGTACTGTGTTGGCAGATCTATTGTGCTCCATTCTCATATTTCTTACACCTCTTGGTTAGAGCACAGCTACATGCTATTTCTTCTGGGGATTCTTGGCACCAGGGAAATCCACGTGGTATAGGAAGGTTGTAGCAACTCTCCACAACAGCAGCAGTTTTTAAAGCATGCTTGATGGTTATATTAGTGGGGTTTTGCATTAGCTTATGAATACTGATCAAAATTTGAGATCTGAATGTTATTAGGGTGCACTATCACTAGGGGACTGCTCTCTAGAATGGTGGTCTCAAAATGTTTTAGTAGTGTACCTCTATCACTAAAAGAACTTTGAGCATGCATTTCCAATATATTTGCATTTTTATTTATAAATTATATATATCTAATGTCATCATGATATATTATGTACATTAGAAAACATAGACAAAATGAAAACTAAAGATAAAATGCATTAATTTATCTATAAATAGTACAGAATGGATTTTCTTGGTGCACTCCAGTGGATTATCTTTCATATCCCTTGAGTTCACACACCTTGTTTACAAAACCATCTAGAAGATGGGCTAAAATTCAAGACGAAAAAACATGACCAAAATGAAGAAAAAAACATTTACCCCTTGGCCTTAAAGTATCTCCTTAATGCAGGTGGTTAAAAACTTCTAAAGCCTGGCCCAAGACTATGGAATTAATTCCCTCAGGTGCTAAGACAATCGGCAAACATCATCATCCAAATGTAAACAAGGTTCTTTAACCTGCCTTTATGACATAAATACATTGCAACATATACATTAAAGAGAAGCATCTAAATTATCAAAGCAAATCCTCCTACAAACGTCTCCCCTGGGGCAGAGGAAGAGCCAACAAAGGAGGAGTTGCTTAATGCACTACTGGAAAGCAATTGGGTGTTGCTGCAATGGAGTGAGAACATGAATAGACTAGCGTGTGCTAGAAAACCGAATCTATTACTGTTTCTATTCAATTAAAAGACAGCACCAGCGTGAATTACATGTTCATTTCGGGTCAACAGGCATTATATATTCATTTTTTTAATTGGGTACTGCTTGTTTTGGATTTTTTCTATTGTTTTCTTCCTTCCACAGTGGCATTCTGACTGTAGAACCATGAGTAAATTACTATAAATCATTGACTCTAGCTGTGTCTGGGTATAAAATAACCTAATTTCTTGAATTCACTTCAGGAGGCTTTCTTGGGTAATATTTCAGTACAGCTGCATTGCTTTGTTGGCACAGCTCTAAATATAGATCAACCTTTAAATTGCTTGCTTCCAAAATTGGTTCAAAAAAGTATTCTGAGTTGTAAAATAAGTTAATACACAGAACAGTGAATCTCAGCCTTCCTGGAGGTATAGTAGTGTCTTACCCAAGGTTCACATTTATTTCATCTTTGCTGCCTGGCTAACTCCCCTAGTTGCTGCATGAGGTGGGATGAAGCAGGAATCAAAAATTTCTATGCTCCCGTGTCCTTTGCACAAGGGAAAGTACTAGAAAACACAGGTTGCATGTTCCCAGCTCGTTTATATACAAGTCATGCAGCCAGAATCTGTTTTCCAGATGCATGTGGGAATAGGAAGAGACTAACTTCATACTTCATCCAATGCTTTCCTGATTATGACAAGAAAGCAGGCTAGATTTTTGACATGATTAGGGCTGGCTAGAAACTGCCGTTCTACATTGGAAATGGTACTTTCTGGAAAAAAAATTGAAATTTTATAGGCAATTTTTTACTTTGTCATGATATCTCTATCATGACAGAAATGACATCTCTTACTGCAGCACAGGGTTTTCCCTCTGACTGGTATGTTATGAAAGATGTAATTTAGCCAGCCTGTTCTGCCAGTGGGAAAGAATGGGACAACTTAACTTGAAACAACAAACTCTTTGTAACTACGGAGCTAGATGGCAATGGAAAATGGAAGTTTAACACTGACATGACTGGAAGCAAAGATTTTAACTTTGTTTCAATGTGATTTTCTACCCTGACGTTTCCTAATCAAAAGCTTTGTAATTTGTGTTCTGTGCTTCTCCAGGAGGTACCTTGAAACAGAACCTGTAAAAAGTTGAATATAGCTATGGATATATTTGAGCACGGAAGAATAACAATTGGTGAAAAATACAAACAGTTTGTTTGACTAGTATAAAAATAAATTAAACTGCGGCAGAATTTATGTCTGCTAATAGATTCAGAGAATCTGAATCAGTTTGGCTGAAAGGACCTAAAGATTGTCCAGTTCCAACCCCCCTGCCATGGTCAGGGACATCTTCCACTAGACCAGGTTTCTCAAAGGCCTATCCAGCCTGGCCTTGAACACTTCCAGATACAGGGAATTCACACTTCTCTAGGCAACCCCTTCAAGTGTCTCACAGTGCTCATCATAAAGTGTTTAATGGTATACAACCTAGACCTCTTTCTGTTTAAAAATGTTGCCTCTTGTCCTGCCACTGGTAGACGCTGCTAAAAAGTATCTTACCAACTTTTTTAATAAGCCACTTCTAAGTACTGAAAGGCCACAGCAAGGTCTCCCCAGAACCTTCTCTTTTCCAGAATGAACAACCGCAGCTCTTTCAGTCTGCCTGCATAAGAGAGGTGCCCCAGCCATCTTCGTGGCCTCCTCTAAACCCACTTTAACAAATTTGTGTCTTGCCTTTTGCTGAAGTCTTATCCTTGGTGAGTATTAAGTGCTTTTTTTCATGAAAGAAATGCAGGAATATCAATTGTCTTTGGGATCATAAAACAGGATGAAAAGGAATAATGACAGTTCCCAGTTTCCTGATGGAACTCTGAATTTAGCTTGATGTCTTCCTCAAGTTTTTCATAAACCTATCACTTAACTTTTCTCAGGTACTTTTCAGGTAAATGCTTCTGAAGCTGATGTGAGTGTGAAACATTTACATAACATGGTGTGTAATAGCTCAGGAAGCATATCTTGCCTCTTGTCCACTCTTTTATAAATAATGCATGTTTTGTATCAAAGCCAATATTTTAAATCCACAACAGACATAGAAGACACAAACAAATGTTCATGTGGGAAAACAAAAATGCAGGATTAGCTCTGTTGGTATGAACTATTTGAATCTTGAATATATTAAACCTTACTTGCGAGCAACTGTTAATTTTGCAAGTAAAAGGTTAAAGCAAAAAATAAGCTGTGGTATGATAGCAAGTAGACTGAAAGATTTGTGATTAGAAAAAGTATGACTTTCTAATATTTCTAGAAGCCTGCCTGAAGAAATCAGTGAATATTATTGAGAGTTACCATATTGCTCAAAGGGCTGTTACAGAAACATGTATTTTTTTTTCCTGAAATTCTTGGCCAAAACATTGCAACTAGCCTTATTTGGTTATGTTTCTCAATTTACAGATTTGCTTGTGAATTTTTCTACTCTTTCAAGTTAATTAGTTAATTAATGTTTGTGCAATGTTTTCAAGACAGAACTACCTACAATGAACTGCAGTAATCCATGACTGCAACTTAAAATCTAATAGAAATTCAGTTTTTCATAACTAATCTGCAAATGAACCTCAGTAATTGTAGGATTTTACATGGTGCAAGTGCTGCCTCAGACTTCTGTAAGTCATTGTTCCTGCAAATCTAATATCTATTTGGCCTTTACCCTCATCTTAAAAAAAAAAAAAGTCATATTGTCAAGTTAAACAGGCAATAAAAAACATAAAAACTTTCCTACTCTTGTTTCTTCATCTATCAGCAGAAGTGGTTTTGCACTTGACACCAGGAGGTTTTTGGCTGATATGTGCAACCCAACAGACACGGATGCGGACTGAGTACCTTGAACTGCAGCTAAGCACAGCTGTTTTTGGAGCTGAAAGCACAGGCACAGAACATTCTAGTATTACATGGCCTGGAGAGCATGTTAAACCAGGTAGTGTTCATAGGGAAAAGAGGACTGCAGACCCCTTAGCTAGTCCCTGCTCCTCTTTTCTCCAAATACACCTATCCTTGGGCATTGTTGATGATGATTATAAAAAGCTCTTACTATGGTCCTGCTGTTATGTTCAGGAAGAATAAAACTGCAAATTTGAGTGTCCTGTTTCAATTATACATTCAGTGACATGAAATATGGGTAGATATTCATGTTACTGAAAACAGGCAAAGACAAATAGGCAATATCTCAGTTGCACTGAGATAGAGATATTCAGATCCCACTGAATGTGAAGCACCTTCATTACTCAGCATGTGGACTCACAAAGTTACTGTGATGTTATCACTCAATGTCCCAGTCTGTATCATGGGATAAAGCACACATGCTGCTATTTATATAGTTTACAGCAAGTTTTCAGCTCCATGTCTTTAAAAAGTGACTGATGTTTTACTGTAGTACCCACATCTGACTTGCCAACCTTCCAGGCAGCAGCAGCAACCTGCTCCTGTCTGGGAAGGTGCTCCTAGTAGCCTTCTCCAATGTTAGATGATGGAATTACATGATTTGCCTGTAAGTCCTGAAGGTGCTGTTAACTCTGTCAAATTTTCAGGACAGTGGAATGCACTTCTCTGAGGTTATGACCCTAAACCAAAGCTGGGAATTAGAATGGACAAAAATCTCACAACCTGCATTTGATGTCTTCAATCTGTCACATCACTGGCAAACCCATGTGACTTGCCTTCAGAGGTCAGGTGTCATTGCTGACACATCCTCTTCCTGTCCTGGATATCAGATTTAAATCCTTATGAGATACTAGGAGAGTTACACTAGGAGAGTTACATGCAGGAACAGGTCCTTTCCCTATCTGGATCCATGTAGGACAGCAAGGGAGAATAGAGGTGTGATGAGCCTGAAGAGTGTGTATATATATATATATATGTATATTTTTTTTCTTTTTTTGGTAGGTTCTTGCAAAATGTCTTCAGCAAAGCTGCCAAATAATGTTTTATCTGTGGCATCCAGTATCAGGTCTCCACTGGGGATATGTGGCGTGTAGGGTCACAAGCAGTATGCCACAAGCTTTGGCCATTGAATCAGACCTCTTGTGCTTCAACTCCTTTTAGATGATACCACACACTAGAAAAATTTCAGTATGAAATTCTTCCTCAACATGCTTGTCCTAGAATTTCCTTCAAATAACATGGTGACCTTGAGGAGGCAGAGTAGCTGGTTATAGACTTTGTGTGTCTTACTGCTGTGATTCTTCAGTCTTCTTGTTTCACATTCTGGCATCTGTGACACTCCTTAGCATTGACTGGTTCCTGTTTTTCATCTTGCTCACACCTTTGGCTGTTGAACGAAGCTGGAGAAAGTCCAGGCTTCACCCTGGTGCCTAATTCTTCAAATCAAATCCATCTTCACAGGTTTGGTTTTGGCTTTTATTTTTGGTTAATGAAGATAATGATACTTACATTGCTAACAATGATGTTTGTTATCTTCACAAAACTGTTTCTGCCTTTCTTCCATTCTTTTCCAAAGTCTTTCTTTTGTTTTCAGACATCTGTTTTGCACATGCATTTTGCTGCATTTTTAATTGTTATTCTTTCTTTACTGTCTGATCTCTTGTTCTGTTTATAACCTATGTCAAAGAATCTGCCCTTTGTTTTAGTGGGTTGTTCCGGTCCCATATCCAGCAAAATTCTAATAAAGTTTTTCAGCTGCCAGAGTCAAACAGTCTCAGCCTGTCCCCATCAAGGGATCCTGGCTAAAAGATCTTCGTCAGGAAGTGATTCCTTTGTCCCTGCTGCTCCAACAATTGAGAGACTTCCCAGACACCTTCTCAGTTTTGTGGCCATCTCAGTCCAAATGCAAAGATGAACCTGGCCATGTATCCTGTGACAGGTTTTCTTCACCATGGACAAGTTCTTCTATACCTTTCCTATTTTCCAAGTCTTGCTTGAAAAATAACGACTTTATTTTTGCATGTGCATCTGAATCTTTTCTGCCCTATCTTTATCTTCTTCACCCACTGGGAAGGTGAGTTCTTCCCTCCTCCAAGAATCTATCTTAGGCTGAACAATCATTGTGTAATCTTCCTTCCTTCCTTCCTTCCTTCCTTCCTTCCTTCCTTCCTTCCTTCCTTCCTTCCTTCCTTCCTTCCTTCCTTCCTTNTATTCTCCTTCATGTCTGTGCTTTCATGGTCCCTGCAGAAACTTCCATAGAAATTCTTAAATGAGAGCTTTTCCTTCCTTCCTTCCCTCCTTCCCTCCTTCCTTCCTTCCTTCCTTCCTTTTAGAGGCTTCACAGTTTTCAGTCTTTCTTCCATGCCATTTTCCTCTCAGAACTCTCCCTGAGCCAGACTTTCTTTCAAAATATTTTGCTGAAGATGTGATTGCATTTTCTTTAGAGTACTTACTTGAATTAATTTCTCATTTATTCATATCCTTCTCAATCTTTCAGCTGTTACCATCTGTCATAAGCAGATGTCCACCTTTATGTTCACCTTTCCCTTAGCTACATAATATCTTTTATTCATATATCCCATCTTACATTTCTAACTAGTCCATCTCCATGACCTGCACTAATGAAGCTTTCTCTGTGTGGTTATGTTCCCTCTCCTTTCCTCTCTTCATAGGCATTCCTCTGATATAACTCACTCCAGATTTTTTAAGGTTATTTTATAGGCTGTTGGCACTTGAGTCTTCTTTTATTTTCTATCATTCACATGAGCTCTTCTATGTATTTTTAGTTATTTTTTGCAAAACATCTGGCTTCTCTAAAATCTGCATGCTATAACCTGTTTAAATAGATAGCTGTTGTAGCACTACTATCCACAGTACACTTGCATAGTGAATATCCTGCATTTGAAGTAAAATGTTTGCAAAGGTTTTGGCTTTTAAACTTGTAAGCTGTGGTCCATTGTCTACCACTGCCATTATCAGTGTGCTATTTCTGGCAAATACCTTGACTATGACGTTGATTATATGCTCATCAGCTGTGTCATGTTTCTGGATAGAAGAAATCATAACTTAGAGACAGCGAGTAGATTTTTTCCGCATGCAATCACAGACCAGGCACCTCTCTGCAAACTGTGTGGTCAAAGCAGGGTCAGCTAGAGCAGAAACCCCAGGACCCCTGGGGTACCCCCAGTCAGTGGCTGGCCTCCAGCTGAGGCTTGTGCCTCCCATCACAGCTCTCTGAGCCCAGCTCGTGGCCAAGGGACAAATCTGCATACATCAGTACAAATACACTTTTTCTAGAACATTAGTGTACATAACATTGGAATCTAGTCTTTGTTCTAACATTTTTCAAGTCACACTTGGTAATAGCAAAATTTTATCCATTTGCTATTCATCTCCTTCTTGTAAATGTGTGGGTTTTTTTCCCCATAATTTCCATATTTGTATTTAGTATTGTTTTTTCTTGTCCTCATGGGCCTGTCTGGCTATGGTGAGTGCTCTGCTCCTGAGACCAAGGGATCAGGATTATTTTGCTGGTACCCAGGGTGTCCTAACTGGCATGTGAGACACCCACATGCAGTGATGGATAAAGCATGGTGTCTACAGGACAGCCATGCCCTACGGGAGGAGTAGATGGGATCAGGCAGAACTCTGTAGGACACTCTGAGGGACATAAATCACTTATTTATGCAATTCAGTTGCATAAATAAGTAATTTATGTCCCCATTGCTAAACCCATGTTTTTCAACCCTTCCCACTTGCTGAAATGGCTACAAGTATTTCTTTCCCAAAATAGCTGTTTCTCCACACTCTATATTGGTAGTCTATAGCAGCATACCTGGATTTTGTTCACAAAGTCTGGATGGTAACTGCAGATACCAGAACACCCTGCCTTAAGCTTTTGCAGAAAATAATTTTAGTCTTGTAAATATAGCAGCTGTGGGGAGATGGGCACTGCTGATCTGAGCCTGTTTCTAGGCTGCAGGCAAGTTTTTATCCTGCTTCTGGCAAAACAATCTTCTTGACTTGTGAAGCCACTCCCTAAGCTTTCACTTTTGCTCTAGCTGCATATGCTGTGTATCAATCTGTGGTTTGCTAATTTAAACTGTTGTTTGTTTATCTCCTTTGTCCTCCAGAATTTCCTTTGTGTCTTTTGCCAGGCAGCAGAGCACATATGCCTGCTTTGCAGAGAAAAAAATCCAGGTTTAAGTCAAGAGCTTTTTTTTTGTGTGTTTTGATTCTCTCCTTCATATTGCTACAGATGACAGATCTTCTGAGGGCAGTGAACCAAGAGGTAGCTAATCTGTTGTAAATGGCCTTAAAGTGTTGACACTTCTATGTTTATATGTGTGTGTGTATAAATACCTTAAATAAATATAATATGTAAAATATATATGTTTTTATTACAAATTCTGTATTTGTAGGTCTGCAGTATATTTGAGGCTATGTCATGTCAAGATCTTCTCTCTCTACATCTGCACTGCAGGTCTATCCTCTCTCCTCTCTGTCTGCCATCCGAGAGGAGGTGGACCCTAATGGACTGTCCTGCTCACCTCTCTTACACACTGGGGAATGGGTGGGAGGTTAGAATCATAGAATCACTTGTGTTGGAAGGCACTCTAGGGATCATCTGGTTCCAACCCCCTGCCACGTGCAGGGACACCTCCCACTAGACCAAGTTGCTCTGAGCCCCATCCAACCTGTCCTTGAACACTTCCAGGGAAGGGCATCCACAACTTCTCTGGGCAACCTGTTCCAGTGCCTCACCACTCTCACAGGAAAGAATTTCTTCCTAACCTCTAATCTAAACCTACTCCCTTTCAGTTTGAATCCATTCCCCCTGTCTTGTCACTACATTCTCTCATAAATTGTTGATGACCAAATCTCAGCATGACTTAGGCACACACTATTCTGGTAAAACAAAAGCAAACCAGGAAAGTATGGTGAGCTGTGATGGCCTTCGGTTCCTCATTTCTCTGTATGGCAGGTATTTGTCCCAGTCTTGCCTGGGAATGAGAGAAGAGATCATACGGGAAGTTACAACAGTGAATGCTGTCAAACATCTTTGTTGAGGAAATAGTCTTGATGGGCTAACAAGAATTACTTCAATAAGAATCTGTTAGCATAAGCCTGAAGCTAAAGCTGGGCTTTCAACATAACTCAGCTGATATAAAAGCTTTTAGCATATTTGTGTCAGAAGGGCTCCTGTAGCCAAAAAGGAAAAAAAAAAAGAAATGTTTGTCTGATCAGCTTCCCCTTCTGTAAACAGAAGAGGTCACTACTTGTATAATTAGAACTGAATGCAGGATGTAATAATAAGTCTAAAGGAATAAGACATATTTAGTCTAAGTCTCTGCTTAGGGAGAGGTTTAAGTCACACACTTCACAAGGTTTTCTTATCTGGAGTGAATGGCAACAGATTGATAGGACAGAGGGATTTCTTTACCACCAGTAGACACGCATGCTTGTGTACAAAACAGGTGTTGCCCAGAGTTCCTGTAAATAAAGGAAGAGTTTCATGATATTTCTCACTGGAAAAACATAAGGCTCTCAAGCCTGATTTTCCTCTGTAATGACAGTAGAATGAGAGTTATCCAATGCCACTCCCCTGTGCCACAGCCTCAGCTGTGACACTGTTTTGAAGACAAATTATGCCAAATTCATTTCTCCCAGTAGCAGCACCCATTTTGCTGCTCTGAGCTGTTTTAGTGAGTTATAATTTGAGGTCCAGTTTATCCAACCTCCTGCTATGCTGCCCTTCTCTTGCCATAAAATACATGCTGAGCTGTTGAGGGTGAAACTCTGGTCTTCTGCATTCTTGCAGATTTTAAGTGGAAAGATGTGAACTGTCCTGGCTGAGATTTTGAGGTAATCTTCCACTACAGTTCCCTTCAGCAAACGGTACGGTTTTAATACCAAGTAGCTGACAAAGTGGTTGTTAACAGGGCTATAAAAATGGTCTATGTGTTGTAAAGGCAATATGGTGCCAGGAATTTGAGACCTTTTCTTATGAACACCCTTAGCCAACCCAAGATGATGGTCTTAGGGAAAAATATCAATGGCAATGATCAAGACTGAGCAAAGCCATCCCAAGTGGTCCCTCATGGCAGCTGGCTCACCAAGCTGGTGCCACCCTGGCCAGCGTGGTGGCTGAAGAGAGGAACTGAACCTCTGCAGCAGATTTGGTGAGAGGGAGTTGCAAGGCCATATATTACTGCTCTGCTCAGAAGATGACAGCGGAGCCTGGAACATTTCAATTTCTCTGTATGTATACAGGGCATGAGTGCGAGCCACAGACAAAATGGTCTTTATAAGGCAATGATTTTGGGGCATCCAGGGCAGCACTAAGGGGATGATCCAGGCTCTGCCACGGCACAGCTGTGGCCGGGTGGAGGAATCCTGCTCCCCCACACTCCTTTCCCTCCCAGGTAAAATGGGGGCCGGGTGTGTGACTGCAGTGGGAGCCTGTGCACAGGCACTGGAGCAAGGTGGGGGTGTTTGAGTGGAGGGGGAGCTCAGGGTCCTGCAGATCAGCATCCTGGCAGCCACTGTGCAGAAGGAGCCAAGACTGGATTGTAGCTGAGGGAGGGTGAGAGAAAAGGAGTTTGCAACCTACATTCTTGGCAGCAGCAGAAGCTGAATGAAATGCTATCAGTGTTGCTACAGCGGTGGTCTCTGAGCTGTGCAGAAGCCAGGATCCCCACTGCATTTGGAGCTAAACTCTTCCTACATGACTGGCTCACTGTCTTCTGCCCTTAGCCTGTGCTGCGGCCACTTATATGGAGGGGCAGTATAGGGCTCTGCTAGAACCCTTTTTTGTCCCTGACTGGTTTGGACCTGTCACAGTAACCAGAGGCTACAGTCTTTTCTCAAAACTATTTGGTATCAGTCACCCTCAAAGTTTGCTGTCCTTTTGTGGCTGTGGTTGCTCTGCATGCATCTGTGTTCTGGAGCTGCCTCCCTCCTTTTGCATGTCCTGAGGATTTCTTTCTGATGTGCAGAGTCCAGAACTACAGACTATCTAGGTTTTTTTCCCAGAAGATAATGCATGCTTTGAAAATAAATCCGCCTTACACCAAAACAGAGACATTTTTACTGAACTTCAGGCTGTTCTGGAAGAATGTTACAGAGATAATTTAGTACATATTTAAGTGAAACAAAAACCAACAAACCATCCAAGGTCTGTAAGCAGTAGGAACCATGTATATGAGATTTACTTACTATGTTTCATCTCTCTGAGGCAATGTAATACACCTGCAGCTAAATCTGAAGCTTTATGTTCTTCCTCATGTTGAGAGGCTGAATGCATCATAACGTTATTCTGCCAGACATGTTTTGGATGATAAAAGCAGCATATGAAACCTGGGAAGTGCCACAGGACTGCTTGACCTCAGACAGCAAGGTTACGTGACAGAGATGTTAGAACTGATGCTTTGTACAGCTGAGGAACAGCTCTATGTTTGAAACCTTCCCCATCATTCAGCAATAGCTGAGTCAAATAGATACGGTGGAGATGAAGTGGATGCATTCAGTGTGTGGTCTTCATGAGTGGTAAATGGTGTGAAAGTTTTTTTTCATAGAATCACAGAATAAATCGAGTTTGAAGGGACCCAAAAGGATTACTAAGCCTAGCTCCTGGGCACGCACAACATTCCCTGCATGCTACAACATGTGTCTGAGAGCACTGTCCAAACACTTCTTGAACTCTGCCAGGTTGATGCTGTGACCACTTCCCTGGGGAGCCCATTCCAGTGCCCAGCCACTCTCTGGGTAAAGAATCTTTTTCTAATACCCAATCTAAACCTCCCCTGACACAGCTTCAGGCCATTCCCTCAGGTCCTGTCCGTGGTCACCACAGAGAAGAGATCAGTGCCTGCCCCTCCTTATGCCCTCATGAGGAAGTTGCAGACTGCAATGAGGTCTCCTCAATGGGGCTGAACAGACCAAGTCACCTCAGCCCCTCCTCATTCAACTTCCCCTCAAGGCCCTTCACCATCTTCATGGCCCTCCTTCAGACCCTCTCCAATAGCCTTATACTGTTATGTTGTGGTGCCCAAAACTGCACACAATATTCAAGGTGAGGCCACACCAGTGCAGAGCAGGACAATACCCTCTGTTGCCCGGCTGGTGATGCTGTGCCAGTCGCACCTCGAGACACAGCTTCCAGAACTCATTGAGGAAAATGTAAAAGCCCATTAATACCACTTTCACTGTAATTTTCTGGCTTTGTGTCACTGTAAGATTTATTATTCACATTTCTTACTGTAGATTACATGTTCTTTAGTGAGATTCAAGTGCCTGTGCATGGGAGTAAAACACCCAGAATGGAAACCTAACCAGGTTAGAAAATTAAACTCCCACCTTGAGAAACAGGTCAGATTAAGTAGTGTTAGATCTGTATAGGTTCCCAAAGGAGTGAAAACATAAACCAGTTATCTTTTGTCACAGGGGTTTGTAAAGATTCTGAAAATGGCTCAAGAAAGTTCAGCTCCTGTGAGAGTGAGTCTGGGGTGTTTCATTACTGGGAGTGTTTGATTCTGCATTTACTCAGCCTGGTTTTATTATTAACTTCAAGGAGAGTTAATCCTGATCTACTCCCACACAACTAACAGCAGAAGCAAAAATTTTTGCAACTCTTGAGACTAACAAAATGCTCCTGAACAGATTAATAGATGTGAGTTAATACTGAGACGCTAAGAATTGTTTGTACATGTACATGTAGCAATGCTTCCTACCTCATTGCATGGAAAAATAAATATTATTCTCATTTTTCTGGCTAGAAGAGGGACACAAAGAGATTCAGCAACCTGCTGAAGGTGGCAGGTGGCAATTGTTGGAAGGGCTTGAAATAAGATTTTATTTCTTGTGACTTCTGAGTTCTCTGCACATGCACACATTGTAGAGTACGTCAGGACATGGATCTGGTCTGGTTAAGGGTGTGGATAATAACCCACTAACTACCCTAATGCAGGTCTGCTGTCAACTCATGATTGTTTTTCTGTTGAATTATCCAGGACAATAATGTTAATGTCATCTGGACAAGGACAGATTATACCTGATGAAAGAAAGAAAGAAAGAAAGAAAGAAAGAAAGAAAGAAAGAAAGAAAGAAAGAAAGAAAGAAAGAAAGAAAGAAAGAAAGAAAGAAAGAAAGAAAGAAAGAAAGAAAGAAAGAAAGAAAGAAAGAAAGAAAGAAAGAAAGAAAGAAAGAAAAGAAAACAAAACCTTTAGGAACAAAACTGCTCCTTCAAATGTCTTTTGAGCATACTTGAACTGGCAGAAGAATTTTGCACCACTTCAACACCTTTTGTCAGATAGCTGTGAGGCATTTCAGCTGGCATCAGGAGCCCTCCCAGAGGAAATAGCACCCCATGGAGTCACTGCTGGGTATGATAGCCCTGGAAGCCAAGGAGCAATCAAATGCCAAGCCTATCTGATGGTTTTTTCCATCTGTTTCTCTACCAGCATGCAACAGGAAACTTGCCACCGTTTCAAGGGAAGCAAATTTATGTGATCCCTCTATGTCTGTGTGTGTCCCTGCCATCACCTTCTTTCAGTCTACTGCCTGCTTTGACCACATTTAGCACAAGAATATATGTCTCAATACAAAACTATTTTCATGCATAACCCAGTATAAATAAGTTACCAAGGAGAGGAGAGAACTGAATTTGAGTGGGCATGAGATCCTCCCTAGTGATTTCTGATGGCTGAATCAAACAGGTGAGCTTGGTGGAGAGCACAAAGCTGATTACCATGTGTGCCATGAACTGAGTTAAGATTTTATGTATAAAAGACAGCCAAACAAGAAACAAAAATCCTCAAGGTAAAGGACTCACAAATACATTACAAATGGAATCTGTTGGGGAAGAAATGAGATAATTAATGTAATGAAGAGTGGATTTAAGGTCCACATTGTTTTTTTATCAATATTCGTTTTTTTTAATGTTATAATTCTGGCTTTTTTCCAAGCTGCTCCACAGATTCTAGGTTTTAGCCTGTAGCCTTTAGTAGCCACAGATTTTGAGATAGGAAGGTGCTTAAAGAGTCCAACTGTATGTACTTAATTGTAAGTCAAACTAGCTAACCTGTTTACTCAGGAAAATAAGTGTTAAGAAGCATCTTTACTGATGAAAATCACATATTATCAACTGAATATATGTTCCTTCTCCAAGCATAAAGTATTGATATTTTTTAATGTAGAACAAAGACACTCAGAGTGTGTATTTTGAGGAAAAAACCCCTGAAGTTTGAGAGAGATATTTTAGGTTACCTCCTTCACTCAGCACACATGCTCCTATTTTAGTTCCTGCAGGAATAAAATGATACTGGAAACACCAATCCTTCTTTTATTCTTCAACTCCTAAGCAGAGTGAAGTAGACAGACTAACCATGGATGTGGTCTGTAGTCCTACTACCTAACTACAGTGTGTCAGCAGCAATACATACAGCAGAAGTTTTCTGATGTTTGCACACGGCAGAAGGACAATCAGATCAGACTTTTTAGTGACACTGCTTTGGTCTTGATCCAGGGTTCTGCAAACTCTCCATGGCTTTAAGGGTGTAGCTTTCCTTCTTGGTAGTTACTGTCAGTCTTTAATCTCAGTTCAATATGAAACATACAAAGTTCACAGCTGCAAATGCTGCTGATATTTCAGTGGGGAGAGGTACTATGGATGGGAAGGAAGAGAAGGAGAAAGGAAGGAAGTGAGAAATTAGAGGAGTGACAGAGGAAGGGTGGGAGGATAATAACTGGTTCACTGTTATTAGATTACAAAGACACGTGCTTAGACAAGGAAATAATTTTACTGCTTGTGCCATTGTAATTATTTCTCCTCTGTGCATGCTTAGGATGGTGCTGATTTTAATGTCAGAGCCACAATTAAAGCAAATAACTCATGTTCTCATTGATAGAATAGCACAAAATGAATTTAAAGAGAACAAAACCGCAATTGGGCAGATCTATTATTTCCTTACTTCTAAGTGCCTGAATTTACCATCCAAGCATCAGTAGTTTTAAATAGCTTGAGTTTACTGAGTCAATGCTGCTTATAAAGCTCTTGGGATCAGAAGAAGGCAGAGAAGCCTCTCAAGTACAGTGCCAGGAAGCTTCACAGCCAAAGCAGTGACAGCTGGAGGTGGGAATTGGAGGCTGCTGTCAGTTTTTAAAAGATTGATGTGTTTGCAGAACAGGACATCATGTCAGTGGCAGAAAAGAAGCAATCTTTTATCCCACAGTAAGGAGTCTGATGCAGAAAGCAGCACCTGAACATCAGTTCTGCTTTGCAATAAGTGAAGCAACCCATCTTCCAGGCTATCATGAGGATCCCTCTGACCAGCTTTTACTGGCCCCACAGGTTTCAATTGCTGACTGGCTTCCAAAGATCAGCCATGATCCCCGTGTTCCCCAGAGGGTCCTGCCCAGCTGGGTAAAGCTCTTTTCTGATGTGAGGTTCAGTCTGTGGACTACACAGATTCTTGAAAACACAGCCTCTAACTCCTATACTTTCAAGGCCAGTAACTGCGTAAATTTCAGCAGTGTTCTTCCTGGCACCTGTTCTGGAAGGAGGGAGGCTCTGTGGACATGATTCCAAACGGATAAAGGGGCATAACTTTTTCCCAAGTTGTGTATGTTGTCTGTGAGGGAAGTAACCAACACACCCAAGCAGACTGAGCTGCTGCTGGGGTGCACACAGTCCCTGTGGTATGTTGTCAGAGGAGAGGGGGAAGTGTCTGAACTTGATTACTCTGCAGTGATTGTACAGAGCATCTGAGCAATATATCACATGGGTTGGATTGCTTCCCAGGGCCAAGTGCTTGGAATTATGATGAAGTGGCATCTATATTCCACCTCTTGTTTTTTTCCTTCTCACAGAACCTTTCTTACAGGACTTGCCAAAAGAAGAAGACAGTTTCCTTTTCTGCACTTAGAAGGCATATGTGCTTCAGTGTGAGCAGCAGAAGAAACATAGCTAAAACAGTGTTTTCTTATTCACCAAGTCATTCCTGAAATTCAGTCTTGCAATGTGTTTGTAAGGACAGTACTGCTGTTCTATGTAGCATTAATGCATTCAAGTAACTTTAAGGAGAAAGGATGGGATTTAAGGTCAAATGTGTGCTGGAGTTAGAGCCAGCATTGAGGAAACCACCAAAGACATAGAGAGAAAGCAAACAAATTGTGTAAATTAATAGATGAGGCTTATCAATGCAGAGAAATACCTGAGGGGGGAATATAACAAGGACCAATAATATGACATGAAAGACAGTAATATTTCTAATACTCACATCATAACATTATGACGTATTATGTTATGTTATGACATAAAATGTAATAAAAAGACATAAGAACAAGTAACAGAATTAGACTCTCATAAGTAGTATCTAGTGAAAGGGCAAGAGGAAATAGACACAAATTGAAATACAAAAAACTCTGTTTAAATATAAGAAAGGACTTTCTTTACTGTGAGGAAGATCAAACCCTGGCACAGGCTGCTCAGAGGCATCATGGAGCCTTTCCTTGGAGGTGTTTGAACTCCAAAGAGACATTGCCCTAGGAAAGCAGTTCTAGGTGACTGCTTTGAGCAGGGGGTTGGAATGGAAGACCTCTGTGATTCTGTGTCTCTGTGAAATCCACTACCAAAGCAGGTGAAATGTGGCAGCCTTAGCAGCACTGTCCCCAGTAACAGCTAAATCATCACACTGAAAGTCTAGAAGCCACAGGTTGAATGCTGAAAGGCATCAATGCACACTGGAAATCCTGCATTAGTGGTGTGATATAATGCTTTCATTAAATGGCTTATGAAAAATTGTGGTAAACAACAGGTCAAAGATCTCTTCTGTCTCTGTACTGCGGGATTTAATCACTAGTAACTAACAGAAAAATAATAGCTCTGTGTACTGATCAAAATGTCATAAGATAGAAGTGGAAATCCATGCTTTGGCCAGGGCCCCAGGCTTCAGAATCTGTACACACAGCTATGATTCCTGCTTAGCCTTTCATGAAAAACAAGCAGTGGAAATTGCAGAAAATACTTTTTAAACAGATGCTGCTATGTAATAATGTGCTTAAAACATTACATGTGTGTTATCACGTTGACTTCCTGGGCACAGCTCGATGGAAATTGTGCAGTCTTTTAGTGCCTGCAGTTTGTGAGGCAGAATCATCATTAGTTAAGGAACCTTGAACTTTTAGGGTCATTTTAAATGATCTGTTTCAGTGAGTGTTATTTTGATGGAACATGCATATATTAATAAAATCTGTGTACTCTCTTTTTTTTCCACACTGTGTGTTTTCAGGCTGAAGATCTTCTTTCTTGTAATTTTTCAATGAGATTTAAATTCCTTTCTGTATCCTGTCTCACCCTTCCATCATTCCATAGATACCAGAGCATCCTACGACATCTATATGTTGGCTTTAATCTTTGGCTAGCCATTTATGAATGGACAGGCAGGGCAGCAACAAACAAAGGCTGAGATCATGATAGGGAGGCAAGAAGAGAAAGAACTTTGCAGGTTTTTCCTCCTTTCTTAATCCACTTTTTTTTTTTTTTT
>VXBI01014848.1:692739-714873 GCA_013397375.1 Toxostoma redivivum
AAGACGTTTTACATTTAAAACCTTAACTTTTGGGTGGTTTAGTTACTTGACACTGGAAGTAGCAAAGGGCCCACCTGGTACTCCTTGATGTTGTACAGCAGCATTAATAGTACATACTTGTTTATAATAGAAAACCTTTCTTTGTCAGCAAGCATCTTTATGTTGAATCCCACGGTGACTGTTGTGAGTACATTTACCTCAGTCTTTCCATTAGTCTTTGATGCTAATCTAGCATAATTGTCAGATATTAACCATAGTGTTAAAATAGCTTACTGAGACAAAGTCCATTAAAGCAATCAATGTTTGATCTTAGACAAAAGAAACTTCAGCTGCCAGCATTTGGAGGTGAGAGGCTGAATTCACTGAACACAACAACACTTAAATTGTATCATTAGAATTTATGGACTATTCATGTTTATTTTGTGCTGAAAGGGCCTATTTCCGTTCTGGTATCGCTGCTAATTTGGAAGAACTCCAGCATCCGTATGAGCTCAGAGCCACTGCAGGAGGTGGCACCTGTGGTTAAGGCACTGAGCTGGGAGTTGGAAAATCAAGAGACAGATCTCCTACTCTACCTCAGATTTCCTGTGTAAATTCTCTATACAGCCTGGTCCAGGAAAGCAATCAGATGCCTAATGTGCAACCCAGGTGGAATTTGGCCACAAACCTGCTTCATCCCACAGTACCTTTTCTTCTGGAACACCTGTGTTTTCACCTGTAAAATTTATTAGGCCCTCTTTTCCTAGCCTATGCAGGTTGTTGTTTTTTTATTTCCATCTTTGGTCTCATGAACTGCACATTCCTGCCATTTAAACGGATTATTCTGATAGATGATTGTGCCTAACTCAGACCATTTGCAGCCAGCAGCAAGGACAGGCATGTACATCAGAATGTATCCTGATGTAGGGCTGCTGGTGGTGCCAGCAATGTGTCCTTTGTATGAATTATCTTTTTCTACAATCCTTAACCCTTTTCCCACAGGGTAGAAGGCTACAAACATGAAGCAGTACGGCAGAAGTTTTGTTTACATTACTTGGTCAGAATTAAAGTCTTGCTTATTTAAACTTCCAGCACCAGATATCCTCACCAGCTTTGTTTCATGAGTCCTACAACTACACCTCCCAGAGACATCACTCAGACCACTTTTCAACTAGCCTGGTCAGTTTTCCTGTTGGCAGAGATGACTAAAGCTACTGGATTTTAGGCAATAATTCTAATATTAGAGGTAATGGAGGTCCATATGCAGTAACCCCATGCCTGTGCATATAGTGCATGAAGAGGAGGCCTCTGCTCCTGCAGCAATCTCCTCCAGGGACAGCTGGTTTTTACAAATCCCTTCAAAGTATCCTGATGACAGTCCTGATGGTACATCTGCACTGTAAATTGCTGAAACCTTTTCACCATAGATCCATGTGATAAGACTGCAAGCAATATCCCTGTCAGACAATTTCAGCAGTTACAGAGAGATAAAGCCTGGAGGAGAATGTGCTATTTCAAATGCATGCACATATATTTATTTTCTAATTTGCTAAGGTTTAAGATTCTGCAGATATACAGCAGTGGTTTGGCCTGGAGTTAAGGCAGCTATGGAGCGTGTGCAAACATAAAAGGGTGTGTTGTTCTGGCTTCTTGTTTAAGAAGATTATTAAGGTTTGAGGGTTGGTTTTTGTTTGTTTGGGGTTTTTTTTGTTTGTTTGTTTTTGTTTGGTTCTTTTTGTTTTTTTCTGAAATACATGCAGCAGGAAGAATAAAAACTGGCACAATGTTATATAGAGCTGTTTTGAAAGGGTCATTTGAGAAACCTGTGCTCTCCCCTGACTGCTCTTGCTGAATGCTTGGCCAGACAACTGAGACCTATGGTTCTCACTCATCATTGCTGCAAAGCCCTGCCAGTTGAATGGCCACTGGAGCTGAGGAGCCAAAAGATTGCTCTGAACTGTCATGAGCGTGATAGGAGGGAGACACTTTCAAAATGTGACTAATGGTCTTCAACTGTGTTATCAAAATTTGCTTTGTTTATTAACTGCAAATGCCCATGCACATTTAGACACTGTAGAGTAACACCCAAGTCCTTGCACATGGAAGTTCTCTTAGCTAAGAGATAATCCAGGAACAGACTGGACATTAAACAGCATCTTACCTAAATGAGTAACCAATTAAATTATCATCCTAAGGACTTATAGTTAGTGGCCCAGCTTTCAGGCTTCGTCAATAATTTCAAATTCTGTGGGAGATGTAACTTCTGCATACTGACTGCAGCAGAGCTGGGAGGTTGTGAACTCCACCCACTGGTGACCTACATTTTGGCTGTCTAGTCAGCCTCTTCCCAAGAACTACCTACCTCAAGCAGCCACTTGCAAATTACTGAGCCTGCATCCAACACTCCTAACCACACACAAAACAGCTCAGTTCAGGAGAGTCTTGCCAAAATAAGCACATCCTCATTTGCATTGGAATGGCTGTCTGAAGGCAAAGGTAGTTAAATATTTCTCTGGAATATGTTTTTTTTTCTTGCTGGAAGGTAAAAAGTCCTCATTTCCATGTTGATGTACTTCCAAACTTCATCATTTTCATGCAGAAATCCATGTTCTGGGATACACATTGAAAAGCTTGAACTTTGGGTCTCTTTTTTT
This sequence comes from Toxostoma redivivum, assembly GCA_013397375.1. Classification (NCBI taxonomy): domain Eukaryota; kingdom Metazoa; phylum Chordata; class Aves; order Passeriformes; family Mimidae; genus Toxostoma; species Toxostoma redivivum. The sequence continues at coordinate 695,373 of VXBI01014848.1, forward strand.
CCTTACACAGAACCAAGTGGAGTGAAGGCTTCTTTGAAGGATCATGACCATGGAAAACCAAGTTCAGCATGCCTGAATTAAAGCAAAACAAAGCCCAGTGCACTCCCTACTTTGGACTTTGGTGTATCCTACTTGCCCCTTGCCTATGCTGGGCTTCACTCCCACCCAAAAGCATTGTCCACACCTGAGGAGGCATCAGGGTCAGAGTGAAGATGGCCAAAGATGTTTCCTTGGTCCTGTTGCTCCAGCTGTCAGCAGAGGCAGGCTGTCATTGCTTATCTGGCTGCTAAATCCTTCACAGCTCCACATGTGCTGTCTTACCAAAGTTTTGGAATGAGCTAATGTGCAGATTTGCAAACTACTCATATGAGCCTGTGTCTCTGTTTTCAGAGCCATGGCAGGCACTGGGCTGCCCAAAGTCATGAAGTCTGGGGGAACAGAGTGGGAATGGGCTCCAATCAGGGATGCTGGATATCCTGAGTGACCAGTGGATGGAAGGAGGGTGTGGGTATGTGCAACATCTGACATTTCTGTGTTTTCTGGTCTCTGCCTGAGGACTGAGTGAGGAATAACCACGGTTTGCAGTTATTTTGGAGGGTAGGTGGAGTGGGCAAATGGATGTCTTGGTGCCTGGTGGTCTCTGGTGAGTGGTAAAGGGACATACAGTTGTGTAGAGGTGGTAAAATGTTCTGGAGGCTGGGAGAGAGGGGCTGTAACCTGGACACTCTGGAGGACAGAGATGTGGAGTTAACCTGTGATTATTTTAGGAGAACAAGGGAGCTGAAGGAACTTTTTCATCTAAAACAGGAGAGCACTGTTCCACTGATACAAGGAGTCACACTGATGGCAGGTGAGAAGATTTTCAGGTCTTTCTGTGCTTGGTTCTTTGTGAGAAGAAAGGACTAGTATTCTTATCCCTGGCTGCCCAGGAGGCAGCAAGAGAGCAGCTGGAGACACCTGGCTTCCATCCAACTTCAGCTCTGCCCAAGAAAAGGAAACCCTCAAGATGAGATAAGGCAGGTCTGATAGGGAGCTTGCATGTTTTCAGATTTTCCTTTCCCTCCATGAGAAAAAAAAAAGAAAGGAAAAAGGAAAGTCTTGAGAAAAAAAAAGTATAGGGTTGAAGGATACCACTAAGAGTCACTATTTTTATTTTTTTTGCCATTAAAAATATTTGCTTCTTTGAAAGAACACCAATTGTTTAATTGACCCCAAAAAGGAAATGGATTTTCTGTTCTTTTATAAAAACCTGATGTGCTGACATTTTCCATCCTGAACTAGAATTAAAACAGCCGCAGTGAGAAAACTCAGTGTATTTTATTCATCAAAGAACTGAGACTATTTTGAGGGAGGGGTTGAGGGAGGCTGTAGTTTCATGTTACATTTTCTTTGTGAGCAGTGCAGTCCTGGGTGTGTTTTGTTTTGAATTTTTTTTTGAGATCTTTTAAGCCAGTTAAAAGATGGGCTCACAGATCCAGTTTGCCAGGCATACAGCCATTGTTGGCACAACTGCCAGGGCAGTGTACATGGAGCGGGGAGGGACAGAGGCCTGTCAGGCTTTGTCAGGGAAAAAAAAAGATAACATAAAACTATAAAATTATGTGTTTTTCATAAGTGAAACACAGTCATTTCTAGAATTAACTATGATGTGTAGTTAACAATATTCATTGGCACTGTACAAAAGCAAAGGCTGGGAGGAGAGGAGGAATCTAATCCTGGATGAAGAAGAGACACAGGTTTATTATCTGCCTGTATTGATACTCATTATTTTGGATTGGGCTACTTGTTTTAGTAAATACTCCCACAAGTTCAGCTCTAACAAATAGATCTGTTTGTTCTTTGAGATAACTGCTCATTGCCTTTGGATGCAGAAACTTCAGTGTCCCATCACATGTTGGGAACTCTCTTATTTGGCCTTTAAACCTGTATTTGTGCTCATAGGAGAGGCTGGCCTGAAACAATGTTTCTTTATGCAGAGGGACTTCTATCCAAAATGATCCAAGTCAGGTAGCTGAAATAATTTGTCCTGGTGACTGTTGATACAGTAAAAGTCCACGGATTAATGTTGCATAGCCACTTTTTGAATAGCTAGGAGAACAGGTTTCTTGCATGCATCAGTTAATTAAGGGACAAATTATAAAGGCAACTGAGCATGAATTTACGGTAAGGCTGAATTCCTGTCATCTGAGTCACCGTGGAAGGAGGAATTCAAGCAGTCCTTGTGCAAACATACACTTAACCAGAGTCTGGAGTGCTGCCTGGCATGCAACAAGGCGTGAGGGACACCCTGGGACTTGCCAAGGAGTAAGGACACCCCATCTCTTTACACTGCTGTGGCCTCAGAGACTCTGCCCCAGCTGGAGCACCCCGGGGTGCTTTTGGAGTCCCACAGTGGAAATGATTTGTCAACAGGAAACATCAAGATCAAGGCCACGAGGGAATGCCAGTGGTGATCAGCTGAATGTTCTGTATTAAAACATGTTGGTAAAAAAATTTAGACACACAAACCTACAAAAGAATCACCATGATCATATTTTTGCCCTGAGAATTAAAAGAAATTACAAAACATTGTCTATATATATATGTGTATATATATATGAGTTCTGATATAAATTCAGTTTGTTATTTTGCTTCCATTTTTAAATACAAATTCTTGTAAAAGAAAAATTACTAACATTTGCAGAGAAGACAATTCCTAAATTAATAGATGCACATTTATCTTGCATGTTTCCCTTTGAAATCTGAGGCCTGTAAATAACTGAAGAAGTAAATCTACCCTGACAAGAATGTTTGCAGAAAGAGTAACAGCACAAATCTACAGTAGAAATCTGATTCTCAGAGTAGAACTCTGATTCTCAATGTAAAGGCTCAGGTAGAAGAATACTGAAATGGTATGTGACCTGCTGGTCAATCAACATATTAATTCTCAGATTTGTAATGCTATCAAAACTCTTTCATTAACTGCTGACTTGTAGAAATAATACATTAATTATTTCATATTAATTAATTCATAGAGGAAATACGCATAATCATACATTAATTTTTTTTCTTGAAATTTTAATTCTGATGAGTCTGATTTTTAATGGAAGATAATCAAAACGGAATTAATATAGGGCAAAATAAAAAAAAAAGGAGAGAGGAACTAATAGCAATCAAAATCTGAAACATCTCAAGCATTTAAAAAATATTGTACTCCTCTAAAGAAGCTGAAAGGAATCGAGGAAGACCAATACAATGTTCCCAATGCATTTTGGACATTTATTGGCATTTCAAAACTAATCAGAAATGACAGAGAAGAGAAATTTAAAAATCTAATCTGAGAAAATTAAGATTAATATGCTATTGATAATGAGCTGTAAAAGAACATTATAAACAAAAGTATTAAAGAACTAGCATTTGCAGTCTAGTGAAAGCTATAGGGAATATGTGTGTGAGTATTTGTATTTGCGTGTTTGGACATATATACGTATATAAGCACAAGTATTTGTGAAAAAGAGAATATGCACAAGTTGTGGTGGAAAAAGTTTTTAAAAGGCAAAATTCAAAAGTGCAAATTAGGCAGAAGAAGATGGTTTTGAGAACCAATAGCTTCTGTTTATATTTTGCTTGGTACAGGCAAGCAAATACACCTCGAACTGAAGGAAAGCAGTTGCTGGAGGAAAGCTGTTATCTCGAGGAGAAACGACAAGACAAACAGCCCGTTCTCAGTCATATAGCTTAACAAAACACACTGCTGTCCTGCTTCTGTAACATTTCTCCTTCACTTAATGTCCCAGGTACAGAGAAACCCAGGGCCACATTGGTGTGGAGGTCCTGCAGATGGCAGGTGTCTGTGTCCTGGCTCCCAAAATCCATGGCAGTGCCCCTCTGCCAGCTGTGGCTGCACAGATGTGCTGCTCTGCACAGACCAGCCGTGCACAGCCCACCAGCAGCACTTCTTTCAGAACCACAGCTTTGAGTTCAGGTCCTGTTGGCTGCACACTGAGATGCAGTAGCAGCTAAAACAGCTGAGTCTGTCTTTTCATCTGGCTTTAAAGCTCAGCCTTGGGAAAGGCTGAATGCATCTGCTTCTGGCTTTGCAGCAACTTCCATCCGGTGCTCATAGCACATCCATAGCCAGAGCTGTATCCAGCCTACTTTGTGCTGACCTTCTTCTGTCAGGGGGTTTTTAAACACAGTTGGACAGACATGGCAGCCAGTTTGATGTCTGCAGTTTTAATAAAGCCAGGCACTCACACTGGTGCCTGAGCTGCAGGAGGACAGGCTGTGGTGTCAGACCTCATGTGGTTTTGAAATAGTTTCTTGTGGCATGATAGCACTGCAGAAACCAACTCCCTCAGGCTTCTAAACACCAGTACTGTGTGTGATTTCTGTAGGTAATGCATCCTTCCTGTGGTCCCTGAGTCTCTGTGCTACTGCAGTTGCATATTAATCTGAAATTTAAGCATAGCTGATGCACAGAGATCCTCCCAATCAGTTAGATTTTTCTGTCTTTGGATGTCTGTACATTAGTATGTGCTGACTCTTCTGTTTTGATCCTGATATATTAACCAGGTGGATGTGGTGTCAGGCATATGGTAAGGTTTACCTTTGGCATCTGCTGGCAGAGCTCACTTCCTAAGGAAATGTCAGAGGGGGAGTCGCAATGGACATATTGTTCCCCTCAGACCCCATGGCCTTTCCTCACTAGGAGTAATTTTTCTGCTACATCCTTGGCAGAAGGAAAAGCTAAAGCTCAGTAAAGTTGCAGTATTTTCACTCAGGATTTACTTTTAAACGTAGCAAAAAATATAAATAGAAGATGGTTTAGGAGGGCAGAGTGTTTGGATTTTTAAAATTTTTTTCATAGTGCTCTGATGATACTGTGAGTGAGATCAGTGTAAAGTAAGGCATGAAATGCAGATCCCACATAGTGAGTAGAAAGTGTGCTGCTTTCTTTGCAGCCAACAGACTACAAAGCTTGTCATGTTGTAAGACCTAGTACATTTTATTATCAGAAACAGAACAGCAGCTATGTTAAAAACAGCTGTGCCTTCAGGAAAAGCTCAAACACCACTTCTATCCTTGGTGAACATGGAATTATTTCTTTCCAAACAGCTGCCCTGAGGAAGGTGTATTCAAAGCCCAGGCTGTCCTCCCTTAGTCTCCAAAGACTGAGGAAAAGGGAGCTCCCTCACCCCACTATCTCCCCACGTCCTGTTTTCAAGCCACAGTGCAGCATTCCTGCCTGCCTTCCTGCCTGTGCAGGCAGTGCAGGTGAGGCAGCAGGCACCTCCCTGCTCCTTGGATAAACTCTTCCTTGGAGCTGAGAAAGCAGTGGAGCAGAGCTGGGGCATCTCTCCTTAGCTGGCCCATAGCCACTGTGTGCACAGCACCAGCAAAACACCACGTGGCTGGGCTTGTGTTTCCTTTCAAAAAAGGCCATACAATGAATAAATGGAACAATTAATGAATAAGTTCTGTATGATTGCCCTGGAGGCTAATACCCAGGTTATGCCCCTCTTTTGTATGCTTTTCCACTTTATGGAGGGGAGGGATGTAAACCAGTCTGAGAGAAGTCTTGCATGCGTTAGCTTACACTTCCTTCAGCTTCAGAAGGCTTTGGTTTTTTGCAGTGTCTTGACATTGTGCTTAGGTAAATTGTGTGTTTACAGAACTAGGGACAGCTTTGGTGTTACAGGGTGACCCTGATGACAAGCAAGATTTCTGATTTATCCATTTCTCAATCTTTTCTGCTGCTAAAACCAACAAAACATAATTATTAGAAATGCTGGGAGAATTGGAGAGAAAGTCAGAAAGCAGTATAGAGGAGTGAGTTGGTTACTGGTCACACCATGAGAGTGAAGGATCTTTTTCTGTACCTTAAGTCCCTCTATGCAACAGGAAACACTGAACAGCAAAGTAATCTTTTTTTCATATGGCATGAAAAAAAGATGACTTGTTAATGATTTTCATATGATTTATTCTTTGTAGTTCATAAAAAGGTGGTCATAAATGGAAATTACTTTGGGAAATTGGACTGGCCTAAGACCTTCCCTGCTTACCCAATTCAACTGGTTTGTTTCTGCAGAAAGCAGGATCTGGCATCTCCTGACCTGTCAGGAAGGTTTCCAGGCAGCTGAAGTTTTTTCGATTCCAACCTCAAAATCTGGCTGGTGATATCCAGTCTGGAAATGTTAAATATTTGATTACTTGGTATTGCCCTGAGTTCCCATCTCAACTGATGGACATCATAGACTTGTTTTGGGGATGGATCAGGTTTATTGACTGATGGGAGCTGTTGGACCCTGGCCATGTTATCCAGGGAGCTAAAATAGGCATAGCCAAGAAAACAGGTGTTGCAATTCAGAACTGTGCTCTGTCCTTGGCTCTGTCACAGAAATTTTGGACAAGCTGCTGAAATCAGGCTCTTCCAAAGTGGCTACTGGTAGTGTTTCACTCTGCCAGACTGCCTGCTTGAGAGCTGGCTGCTTCCTTCATGAAAATATTGTGGACATCTCTGATTGCATCTCAGCTGTCAGCTGTGAAATGAGAAATTCACAGCAATTCTCTTCAAGGCAATGCGAAAATTAATTTGGGGTTGTGTTGTACTTGGATAATAGGAGAATGCTTCTTCAGGACAACCTGGGAACAAATTAATAATTCTGCCTTCAGATCAGGGTCACAGTAGTGTGTAATAGGTGATGGAAGAGAGACTTAAAACTGAGGATAGACCAAATGTTCATGAACCTCATCCTCTCAATCCCAGCTGGGCAGCAATTCCAGTTAAATAGTATGTTCTTGTGTGACTAAAGAATAGCTGTAGTGTAAATGCAGTATCTTATTTCTATCCTTTTAGTCCTATCTATTATTTGGAAATATTTGGCTTTTGCTTTCTGTTCTTTTAGCTGTTGCTTTTAAGATGGCAACTAGTATTAAAACTCTCCATACTCACCTAAACAAAATTAACATCTCATTTAATTGAGGAAATAGCAATGTTATCAGTACTAGCATCCTCAGGAAATAAAATCACATGGAAATAAAATGAAAAAGGTAGGAAAAAGTATCCTCTCTTCCTGGTAGGTGTTACTTTAACTCCAACTTGTCTGCAAATGCATTAAATCTCCTTTTGCTTTGGTATTCCGATTGCCTTCTCCCACTCCCAAGAGATTCACACAGGGCAGAGGAGGAGGAGGAAGTGAAATGGGGCAGTGCAGTTTATAGACATTTTATAGCTGTAACTCATTAACAAAGAACCCAGTCTCTAGTGAGTGGAACAACTTTAATGTTCATTTTGCCCTTGACATTTTTCTTACACTGGCACAGGCTTAAGGTGATGCCTACTCTGAATTTCACTCTAAGTCCACTTCTGATTTTTTTCCCTTTTTTTGAAGCAGGATGTCTAGTTATCCAGTAAGTGGCAGCAAATGGCTTAAAGATTACTGAACAGTAAATTGTTACCCAGTGAATCTTTGACCAGTGAGTGAACAAAAGTCGTGGATTTCTGTACATGGCTACAGAGGGTGAAAGAGGAAGGAGAGGTGTGCATTTTCCATGCTTGCTAACTCTCTAAAAGATCTTGCCCTTAAATTTTGTATCAGTAGAACCACCGCTGTTCACGAGATGAGTTAGCAAAAACTGCTAAATTCAGTTTGAAAGAGTTCAAGCTGCCTAAGCAAAAAGAAGCTTTTTGGTGATGTCTTACTCACATGTCTCTTGTGGGTGATGAGGGAGTATAAAACTGAAGAAAAAAAAAAGAAGAAAACAACAAAAGGAAAAATAAAGCTAAATGGTATGTGAAAAACCACTTTATCTCAATTTTTTATAATATTGAGGAAAGTAAGTAAATAAGAATAAAAAAACCAGTCATAAAAAGATTAATTTCAATTTCAATTCATCCTGCTTCTTTTCACTTTCTTTTGTAAAAAAAGAAAACAAAAACCTCCAAGCTGGATTACAAATGAATATATTTATGAAATAAAAGGAAATGGAAGCAAATATTTAACGACAAATTATGGCTAAATGACACCTAATTTTCTAAAAAGGAAATATGAGAAAGAACTATCTAAGAAAGAAGCCACATCTGGTAAAAGTTTTATGAAAAACCCAAACAATAGCATGTTGAAACAGCAATTAGAAACAGTATCCTAAGAATTTGCTTCTACTTTTAGAACAGGCTATTTTTTGAAGTGGAAAGATATCCTAGATTCATCTATTTCTGAGATTAAAAACCCCAGGGCAGTGGACTGAGCAGCAGGGCAGGCCATTAACAACCCATTCTAAGGTGTGCCAGAGGTGACTGGCAAATTCCATGGGTAATTCTGGGCATTCTCAGGTGGGGTAAGAGTCACTCAGTAATAAACACTGTGCTGGAAAAAGCTCTTAGAGCAAAACACTGAGTGCCATTCGCCAATAGTAAGGAATGAGCCTCCGTGGTTTTCATCCTGTAACCAGGCAGACACAACTGTTTATCTGCCTGACACATGTAAGTGGTTACTGAGCCTGTTTGTGATCTAAAGTGAGGCAGTGAGGCTGACAGGGTGTTGTGACACCATCATGCAGAAGAAAATCAATCCAGCATTGTCTTTCCATGTATTGGCATGCACGGGGCTGAGACAGACATATGGGTGACAGGGATGGCTGTGAGCTATAAGTGACCCACAGCAACTACAAAGGGAGTCATGCAAAGAAGCTGATTCTATGTGAAATGTCTTTCAAAGACATCCACTGACATTACCCTTGAAATAGATGACAGATAATGGATCCTGCTGAATCCATCAGGACCACTTGAAGCTGCTATGTTTGGGTAGGGGATTGGAGCCATCTCCAGCAGTTGAGCTTTACTGTATTCAAGCACAATTTAGTTCTCTGTGGGTGTAGATGGTACAGTGTCTTCAATTTTGAGTGTGGAAATGCACCTTGAAAAGATGTCTGGCATGGATGAGTTCTCCCTTCCCAGCTATGATAGCAGTTTAGGATGACTGTATAATTCTAGGGCTTGGATTTTTGATCTACTGATGAGTAAAATTCAAGAGGTTAGTTTAAAGGTCTAGGAGAGTAATGACACCTAAGGTTTTGGTTTTGTCATCATGAAATCTCAGACTGCAAATCTCTGTGTGTTGATGATAAGTGAGAGATAGCAAAGAAACTTCCATCTAGAAGTTACCTTTCATCTAACCCCTTCTATCATAGGCAACTCTATGATACGTTCACTCAGGTGTTTCTCAAAAGGAGGAGCCAATGCACCTTTTTTGCCTTATTGCAGTGCAACAGCACTGTTGCTTTGTACAACACTCTCTTATGTCAAAGATCCCACTCAGCCCAAAGCAGAGGCTTCCTCTGAGCTTTCTGTTCTCTGAATCTCATTTTTAAACCTGTGTCTTTGCATGATGGAAGTCTCTCTGCCATTTGGGTGTCCTGCTTCCTTCTGGGCAATGATTGCAGGTAGAGTGGGAGGTGAGGATTAGCACCATTTGCTGGGCATGACAGCAGGCAGTGCACTGGGGACATGAAGATGGAAGAGGAGAGGCAAGAGAGCACAGTGGAAGAATAAATCAGGACAAAATGAAAAGTAGTAGGAGTGAGATTAAGAGATAATAAAGAAAATAAAGAGATAAAACCTCACCGGCTGTACAGGTGAAAATAGTAATATTTGAGATTTCAGAAGATGCCTAGGCAAAACCTTGCAGTTTGGTGCTCACATTCCCCTTTGCGTCACAAGTACACCTCAGGAGATGCATCCTGTGGTCATGGTTTTCTTTTCCATGGTCATTTCACATTTTCACAGAGAAAAAAGGCATCAGAATATGTGATTGTAAGTATGGACAATACTAACAAATGTCTCATGGTTTTTCAGTAGTTGACATTTGTGTACAGATTTTGCTTCATTGCTCTCAACTTCACAGATGCCAGGTCACAGTTTTCTGTTTTAAAGTTTTACAAGCTTTTGGCAGTTGACTTCCCCCATCAGCTATTGCAATCACTGTCACTACTGATGTGCACAAAAGAAGAAAATGTGGATTTTTGCTATGGAAAGTTATTTTTCATTTTTCAGAAAACATGTCGGAAGTGTTGTCATAGTCTGTACTGTTGGACAGCACTAGATAGTGCACTGTTTTCAGTGTGATGAAGTCAGAAAGGGGCAGTGGTGCTGAATCTATAAGATGGACTCTGAGGCTTCTTGCTCAAGCTGTATGGCTTGGTTTAAATATTCTGGTTCTTTCACACCAGCCAGGGCATGCTGTGCTGTGCTCTCTGCCTTGGGCAGGCTGGCACATAATTAACCACACAGAATGATGCATGAGGAAAAAAGACAGCCAGTAAACAAGACAATCTATCAATAGCAGCAAAAACAACTGTACAATTAACAGCCTTTTAATTACTTTTATTAAATCCCGGTTGCCTGTGTTCTTTAGTGCCACTCCTACAAATCTGAGAGGTAAACCACAGAGTGGCTAGAAGCTTGCCCAAAATTCTGTACCAGGATAAGATGGCACTTGATCACACGGCCACTACCCTGTGGCTGGGGTTAGTCATGGCTTTGTGACCTCCAGCAGTGACATGCTCACTGGGGAGATGGCAAGCTGCTGAGGAACATCCACAAAGCAGCATGGTAATCCTTGCTGTGATTGTCTGGAAGACAAGCAGGGTAAGTACTAAGAAACCAGACGATTTCACATCCCTGGAAGTGTTCAAGGCCAGACTGGATGGGGCTCTGAGCAACCTGGACTAGTGAAAGACGTCCTTGTCCATGGCAGCAGGGTTGGAACTAGATCATCTTAAAGGTACCTTCCAACCCTAGCATTCTCTGTTTCCATGGTTATTTCCAAAATGTCCCCCTTGCCAGCTTGCTGAACCAGAAAATTCACAGTGCTTCCCACAGCTCCAGACAGTGGCAGGTGCTTTAGCTCAAGCTTTAGCCTGCTTCCCTGGAGAAACTGTGATTTCCCAGTGGCTGCTGAACCTGCCCAACTGCATTTCAAAGAAGGACTTCAAAAGACACCTGACCTCAGAGGTTTTCTGTGAAGGTCAGCTACTGTATAAATAAGAGAGGCACAAAGTCACCTCCTTCCTCAAGAGGATGGTCATCACCAGCAGCTCTCCTACAGTAGCAGAGATGCTGGGGCTGTGGCTGGGGGCAGCCGTGACGGAAGGTGTTGGTGTCATGGGAGTCTGCTAAGGATGAGAATTTGAGCATTCAGGACGCAAATCCATTGGAAAAGCACAATTCATTAATTTGCTGCTTACAAGAAATTTCCTGAAGTTGCTCTCACAGTTTTCTCATCTGCAATGGATGAGAGTTTTTGCCAGGAAAAAGTAGTGAGGACACATAGCTAAAAGGCTTGGGACTGGAGGTTAGTAAGCTGCTCCTGGCCATGGCCAAGGCTTTCCATGCAGCCTCAACAAGGCACTTAATTTTTCCATGCCTGAATTACCTCATTTACAAAACTGGAATAATGATTACTTTTATCACCAATTATGGTTGGTAGCTCAAAATAACATTTTTAATCAGTGTAAGACATATAGTATCTGACAAGCTTTTCACTACGTCTTTTCATAACTTGATATCAGATTCCAGTTTCTAGAAAATAATCTGCATTTCTGTACAAGTATTTAAAACAATGACATATAATACTGTGATAGAGATAATGGTATTTAAGAAGGCAGCTGTTTAAAAAATGTTGCCTGACAGAAGAAGATTAGTTGAGACCGTGTTAGCAAAGCCAAATCTTCTTTCTTCAATTTCTTCAAGTTTTTTTTCCAATACAAAGTTCAGAAATTACCAACACGGTGTGAGGGTCAGGGGGGAGAAATGTGCTTCCAAGTAAGACCTTTGTGTGTCTGGATGGCCTCAGATTCAGCCAGTGACCTTTTCCTTGCTGGTGAAGTCCTATATCCAGAAGGAACTGACAGTGAATTGTATTTTAGTCAGCCAGGAGTTTTGTGATCCTTTAAAAATTTTGTGATGAACTATGTTTACTTCTTTAAGGAATGTTTGAATGTTTTTGTTTTGCTGGTTTTGATTTAGATCTGTGTTGGTTGAGTGTCTAAGAAATTACCTCATTGCACCTGCAGAAAGGAACTCCATGGATACCTACCCCTTAGAGAACTTAATCAATAGATGAAAAAAAATTAATAAAGAATTGTTTGATAGTTATCATATAACTAAAGATAAACTAGATGTTATAGACAAGAAAAATACCATGAGGAAATTAAGTAGTTAAAGGTCTGTATACCCCAGAAAACTTCATTAAAACATTCCAGGTGTAGTGAAGGAGCCACTCTGTAGGCTTGTACACCCCAGAAAACTTAGTCAATAGTAATTGTCTAACCGGGACAGCAAATTTAATAAAGCACTGTTTAGCTGGATAAAACTTGAGTTATCCATTAAACAAAGATAGATGAGGTATCCTGCTAGTAATTAAAAGAAACATGATGCAATAAGCTGAGTGGATTTCTTGGATGTCTATAAAAAAAATCCTGGATGTTATGGAGTACATAAATGTCTGAAAATTGTTGTTTCTTTGAACATGTCTATGAAGAATAAATTCTCTATATGTTCCAAATTTTGACTCAAAATTTTTATTAGGAATGTTTGTCTAACAGCTTTTTGCTGTTGGATTTAAAGGTCTTTGTTTCAGAACCTGTGCACCTGTAGGAAAGATCATGCCAAGAGCCAGGGAGGTCCATAGTTGCAAGGTGTACAGTTCACATAAATCCCTTGGGAAGGCTGTTGGGTGCAGATGTCTTCGCATCCCAGCAGGAGCCACCCTCTTTACTCACCTTCCAAACCCTTCAGCCAGCATGAGCAGCACCTTGTGCCTGGCAGCTATCCTCTGTAAAGCATCCCCTGAGCTTTCAGGTTTGGCAGCATTTCTGAAAGGGTTCTGCTTACCTTTCCCCAGTTAAGCTCTGCCTCCCTGACCTCAGCACAGAGCCCTTACGGGCATATACTTCCCCTGAGTCAGCCTTCAGCCTCCTCTGACCAGCAGCCATGCAGGGATCTGCCACTGCCATACTTAGAATGCTGAAAAAACAAACTAAGGAGCTTCTTGGCTTTGAAAGAAAGAGATCCTCATGAATATTCCTGCTAACCTAAGGAAAAGTGATTGACTCAAAACCTGTACTGGGCTCTCTTCACCTACTCCCTTCCACCACAAAGCAGAGATTCAGGTGGACTGGAGAGCTCCATTTTGTGCAGAGAGAGACCAAAGATGGCCCTTGTCCCTGTCTCCTGGGTAACCTTAGGACATGCAAACATGGATTGGATTTTGTGGTTGTGCTCATAGGATAAGGACTGAACTACTTTGCTAAGCTTCTCAATGCTCAAGGAACACTAAGCCAAATATAACTTGCATGGTGAAATGTTATTTATGCAGAGGATTAACAGATTGCTCATATAGATGTGTTTGTTTTGATTGCTTATCTGCCCTGGGGAGGGGAGAGGAGCAGCCCACATGATTTTACATCAAACTTCAACAGCCTTTTCAAAGAAAACTTCAGTAGCATGACTGGAGTTAGACTGCAAATCTTCAGTTTCTGTTGAATCCACTTATAGTACATGGCATTCTCCTCCTAGGCTTTTATTTCTTCTTTGTCTGTAATATGATTGTTGTGTTTGGTTTTGTTTTCTACTTTTCAGTAGCGCTACACTGAGAGTTACGTACCTGTGTGTTCTGATAATTTTTGTCTGTCTTTTGGAGATGAGAGAGGAAATAAATCATCATTGGAATCAGTTCAGGCTTTGCAGCATTACACACACCACTGAGTATTACTGCTCTTGTTTCTGGAAGCAGAGTCAGGCTACATCCGCCAAAAGCATCTGGCTTTCTGAAACTGGCATACGTAGTCCCCAGCTCTCTGCAAGTGCTTAATTTGTCTGTTATGGGAGGTCAGTCTGCTTAATGTAAGCCTGATTTATCAAGGTTCTGACTCCCCCTTGGATCTTCTCTGTGATGGTATAGTTTCTAAGGGTTTATCCCAGTTATCATTTGCCAAACAAAGCAGCTGGTCTGCAGCACATTGTGAGATATCCCCTGGCTGGGTCTCCATTTCTTTTCTTCTAACACATTTACTGCTTTGCCAGGGCATGATCGTCCTCAGCCTCACATGTCTGATAAGCAATGAGAGCTTCTCATGGCAGTGCTCATCCATGAGAAATGGGCAGCTGCTGGAAGCACTGGGGGTCTCCAGGTCCCCGTGATGCCAGAGGATGGAGGGCAATGGGGAGACTGAGAGCACATGGCTGAAGGCAGCCTGTCAGGTAACATGCAAGTGAGCTGGAAGCCCTGCCCAGGAGCCCCAGGTCTGCACTCATCAGCCACGTGTGAAGGCCAAGGGCCAAAGAGTTTCTGGATTATGCCTTTCCTCTCTACAGAATTCTTAATTGTAATCTGTCCAGACTGTGGACCAACTTATGACTGTGGCCAACAACTTGTTTCATGTTGTTTGAAAATGGACCATAATGGATTTCAATGTATTGAAACAGCTGTTTGTTTCAACCATGGTGTCCTAAATCTAAAACTCAGCTCTAACTGTGACCAGGCATCATTACCTCTGTTTGCTGCATCTCTCAGCTGTCCCGTTCCCTCTTTCCTGCAGCTCATTGTGGGTGCTGAAGCCCACTAGAGGTGTGCAGTGGACACTCTAGCAGTTCATATCCTTGGCTGAAACCCACTTCTGCAGGGCTGTGAGTGGGTAACAGCCCCGACCTTGCAGCAGCACTGCTGCCTTTGAGTGCAGGAGGAGCCCTGAGGATCTTCAGTAGCCCACAGGTACCAAAATCCTCTCTCACAGCACATGAGGCTTGGCAGCAGGACAGCAGCCAATCATGACAGGGTGGGTAGGAAGAGGATTTATAAGCTGGATTTGAGGCAGAGGGCTTTGAGCCGTTGGGCTGTGGCATCCCAAATGGTAGAGAAAAGGTGCAGAAAGCATCATGTTCAGGCCTCCTTAGGGATATGAATAACTGAGAATTCTGCAGGTGAGCCACTTTGGGTGTTGATCTGCTCTTTGTTCTCAGGAATGCTGCATAGCTCCCTGGCAGAAACCCTCCCACCTCTGAATTTCACAGGGTTTTAAATTCATGGGTCAGATGACAATCAGGAAGACCAGATGCTTGTTTGTGCTCCCCCACTTCCCCCTCCCTTAGCAGATGAGATGAGCCAGTGTGGGAGGCTGTATCTGCTATCTAAGCCATTTTTTGTTCCTTCTTTCCAAGCTTTGTTCAAATGAAGGAATGAAGGAGCTGGTTGATATTTCATTTGGAGGTCTCCTCTCCCAGGCAAACGGAGCAAAATACAAGAGCTTTTTCTCCTCCCCACTTGCTGTCCTTCCAGCTGAGTTCCCAGGCTCCCTGGGGCTTGTGTTGTGCATGGAGCAGAAGCAAGGGCCAGCAATCTGTCAGATGAGCTCTGGGCTGCCCTGCACACGACCTCACCAGCACAGACTGCATCTCACATACACTGGCTACTCGGGACACACTCTTTGCAGTTTATGCTAATTCTCAGTGTCTGTGCCATCTTCAGACCTGGACACAAGTGACTGAGGTCACACTGTATTCAAGAGGGTTCAGTTAAATTTTAGATGGAAAATAGTAAGGGACAGGTAGCTTCACTGACACCAAGGAATGGCTGTAT
Organism: Toxostoma redivivum; assembly: GCA_013397375.1. Lineage (NCBI taxonomy): Eukaryota > Metazoa > Chordata > Aves > Passeriformes > Mimidae > Toxostoma > Toxostoma redivivum. Next base: position 710,990 of record VXBI01014848.1, read on the forward strand.
ACAACAGGCTTGCTGTGTCCATCTGTGCAAGTATAAATCTGTTGACTGGAGCATGGTGATGGTGCTTCCAGTTTCCAGTGAGATCCAGCTGTGTGACTTCAAGGCTGTGCTGTAGATGTGCATAAAACACCATCTGGATATAAGGGGGCATCCAGCTGAACGGAGTGGGAAGTAATATCAGCAGATGCAGAAGCTAGAGAAGCTATGTTCTCCTGGGTATTGTTGGCTATTGAATTTACTGGGTCACAGCTTTGGGATCCAGAGATTCTAATATTGCAATTTTTACTGGTTCTTGAGCATATCTGACAAATTCACAACAGCAATTTATCAACAACTCTGCTGTTGATAAACCTCAGGGTATAAATAAAGAAATCGAGGTATAAACCTCAATGCAGTTTGATTCCCTAGGTCTTATCTTCCATAGGAATTTCTGGTTTAGGTGTAATAAAACTTATCAGTGTAAGTGTATTAGGCAACAGCCCTGTCATAGTTAATGCAGCTGATAACAGCAAAAAAAGGCACAAGCATACGCCGATCTTGTTTTAAGAGTTGAAATAACACATCAGATATTAATTTTTCAAGATGAAAACTGCATTTATGAAATGAGCACCCGCCCACCTTTCTGAGGGGAGATCAGGCTTTAGCTTGCAAACCATTTGGGGCATGAATTGCTCCTTCTCTCAGCCCCATAAAAGCAGAGCCGTATCAGCGCTGTGGTTAGAAGAGCCTTCAGGCTGACTAGTCACACCACAACTTGGGTTTCTTCCATGTGAGCACTTAATTAGATTGAACTCTGCTAATTTAAGATAACAAGATAAGGTTAGCCCGGTTAAGTGTATGTGGCGATTTTATCTCTTATCAGCGGTAGGCTTTGTATTTTCCTCCTACGTGTGTTTAACTTGCAATTCCCCACAAGGTGTTATCAGCCCTCACCTGAACGAGAAGGGATCGGGAGCTGCAGCTCTGCAGGGAGCCCTGGAGAGAGGGCAAGGCATGGAGCACTTTGCAGCTCTTTAGGGGGTGACAGTGGCCGCTGTTTAAACCGGGTGGGGGCTCTTTGCCTGTAAATAGCTCTCACACACACACACACATACACACACACACACACCCACACACACACACACACACACACACACACACACACACACACACACACACACACACGTGCACATGCACTGCACAGACGTGTATCCAGCTAGACACAGCTCTGCACGCTCTCAGGCTCTGGAAAATGTTAAGACCTTTCGAGCTTTTTTGTTTTTTGTAGCCTTTGATACCATGTTTTGCACTCTCTATGAAGTGAGGACAAAGGCGAAATGATTCTGTGCTTCAAGGGAAGCTGAGATTTCCATCTTATCAACTACGTTCAAGATAACAGTTAAAAAAGTAAAAAGAGGGCGGCGATGTAAAATCATAGGGTGGAGACACCAGAGCCGAGTATTTTCTGAAGTAGCAGGGATTTATTTCCAAGGCAGGAGCAGAGGTGCATGCTTGTGTCCAAGTGTGTGGAAGCCTGTGGTTCTGACTCACACGAGCTCACTGCTAGGACGCAGGCAGCTGCCCTGCTAAGCCAGGGAATTGCTGATCCCAGAGTACCTGCTGTTTGTGTCTGACAAATCCTGGAAACAGGCACCAAGATTCCCTCCAGAAGCTGGAGATGTGGAGCTGCTCCCAGATGAGCAGCCTCTCCTGGTTAGTGATGTGCCATTAGGACCCCACATCTGCTCCTCTGCGCTGCTGTTGATGGTCCAACGCTCCAGAAATCATGACAAACTCTAAGTGCTCTGACTGCTGGTTGTGATCTCACTGCATCTGCCTGGACCTGCAGGGGAGCTACAGTAGGAATAGCAGCATTTTCCCAAGCTCTATTTGCATTTTATAAGAGCTAACTTTTACCTACTTCATGGTTTGGAAGGCAGAAAGGAGCATAAGGATACAGGGCTCAGGTAACACTGTTCCTCTGTCTAGAGCAAAGAAGATGGAATGAATCAACATAGATGAGAGAAAAGCTATTTTTGCTTCTTTGTTCTTATTATATTTATTCTCAGTAGTATTGTAACAAATTAATAGTGTAATAGCGTAATTATCATATAACATATTAACATATATAATAACTACTACATTGTATATGTACGTTGCTAATGTCACTATATAATAAGATATAATAATAAATAATTAGTATAATTATTAACAGTATTATGCAGGAAAATTGCATGCCTGAAAAACTTTCTCTCCTGAGAATGGTGGCTTCACATCCAAGTATAGTGAGAAATGCTGAAGGCATGCAGGGAAAATGCCCACCTTTCTGTTTTGTCCTATCTCATAATAATAATTTGGGGCTTCAAACATGAAACATAACCTCCCTCAATCCTGTACAAAAGTCTCACCTTGGAAGTGCCTATAACCTGTGTATAAGGCATCTGTCCTGCAGAAAGAGGATGTTGTTTTGGAAAGCTACCACTATGCCTTGATTTTAAGTATCATATTCAGGTGAATACTTGCATATTATTTTATTACAGTTCTGGAATTTCAAGTTAGCCTTTCCAGCTTCTCCTCATCCTGTGATTCATGCAGGTGTTCCAGCTCATTTGGAAATCAGTCCTATCTGAGGTCCACCTATTTAGAAAATTAGTTACTTGTCAGATGTTAGCACCTCAGCTATTGTGAATGACCTACTGCAGATCATTTGTAACAGGTAACCTCCAAGATAATTTTGTCATGCTAAAGCTCACTACTTATTCTTTTTTCTGCCTTTCTGAGATCAGAATCTGTAAAAATACATGAATACTGTAATGATTCATTTTTCTCATCTCTATAGTTTGTTGAAACTCTCATCTTCATAGTTTTTTTCAGATGGGGCTGACAGAGGTCTTGATTCACACTCTGTCCACTTCTCCCCAGCTGGTGTCCATGATGTTCTAGTGCGCTTCTCCCCTCCCCTTTAAATATAGGCATTGAACTCTCTTTTACATGTTTTCAAAAGGTTTGGATTTTAACCATCAGCAGATGCAGTGATCATTTAGTATCCACATTTTGAGACTAACTGCAGTAAATGGCAGTAGGACGGGGCAGATTATGTGCATAATGTCACTATCACATTTATCTAACAGTAATCAGATACCTGTAATTCTGTATTCATTAGTTCATTGTAAATGAAGCTGTGCTGCCAGATAGCATTCTCTTTTTTTGGCTATAAAACTGCTTAAAGGTCCATGTTTGGCATTGGGGTATTGTAGCTCAGGAGAAAAAAGTTGATGCTGTAAACTGGTGGTGCTGACTGAAATGAATGCTCCCCCTGCTCCTCTCTTTGTTTGCACTGAATGGCACCACCACAGAAGCAGCAGCCAGGGAGCATCGAGAAACAGCCACAACCTTTCTGTATATGCAGCAAAATGCTGCACTGAGAATAAATATTTGTCATACCCTGCAAGTCCTACAAAGCTGCAGATGAAAAAAATCTGGTTTCAGGCAACAAAGAAATTAGTGCTACAGCTAGTCTTTCCCTATATTTATGTGCCACATCCCCATGTAATTTTTGTGACAGTTTCCAGCATGTTCCCCTGAAACATGAGAATGGGGGTCAATAATATTAAATATTAACATAGGAACTGGGTACTAATGTCTGACCTTATAACTAGTCTAAAATTGGATATTTAATAAACATCATGAGACAGGGAAATCTCTTCTAATAGCCTCTTGAATCTTTAAAGTGCAGCTTCTGCTCCATTTCCTGCAATGAGCTATCACCGCAGCCTCTGCAAGTATTTGTCTAAAGCATGGACTTCATGCCAGTTCTCTTTAATCTTTTAGATATTGGTGGTAGCACAGTTTTTAGTGCATTAGATCTCCTCTCCTCTCCTCTCCTCTCCTCTCCTCTCCTCTCC
>VXBI01014848.1:715042-758450 GCA_013397375.1 Toxostoma redivivum
TCCTCTCCTCTCCTCTCCATGTGAAGTGACAGCTCCTGGCATGTTTAATTTACTCATACAGTTGTAAACAGCATTCCCAGCCTAGGATGCCATTGAAATGGGGATGCATTTAGCTTTTGCCCCTGAGTTGAGCCTGTGTAAGTAATAGGTTTGTCTCCATCAGCATGGACAGAAGATGAACTTGGACTCAATTCCAGCTTGGGACTATTGCAGAATACAGTGTGTGGCTTTTTCTGTCTTCTTCTTCCTCTGAAATATTCCCTTTCTGACAACTTTCTGCATGTTTCACTACCAAGTTAATCCTGAAGCAGAAGAAGACAGATGTGGTGAGATGTTTCTGGTGAAGACTTGGAATGGCAGAAAGTGATGGCACCATTTATCTGCAAACCTGCACGAATACCACAGGGTCAGCACATAGCATGATCAGACGTGTGTGACCCTTGCTTTGTGGAAATGCCAACTGCTACTCACAAACTTAGGGGGCTTGGGTCAACCCTTGGAGGTACTGTAATGAGCTATGCAATAAATGCACGCAGTTGAGAGCTGGGATGCCATCCAGAGGGACCTGAATGAGCTTGAGGAATGGGCCCATGTGAAATTGATAAGTACAAGGCCCTGATCAGGGTCAGGGCATCCCCTGGTGTCAATACAGGCTGGGGGAAGAACAGATTGAGGGCAGTCCTGCTGAGAAGAATGTGCTGGTACTGGTGGATGTGAGCCAACAGTGTGTATTCATAGCCCAGAGAGCCATAACACATCCTGGGGTGCATCCAAAGAACCCTGGCCAGCAGGCCAAGGGAGGGGATTCTGCCCCTCTACTTCTGTCTTGTGGGACCCCACCTGTAGTGCTGCATCCACCTATGGGGTCCTCTGCACAAAAACCCCATGGACTTGCTGGAGGAAGTATAGAGGAGTCACAAAAATGACTGGAACGCTTGAACACCTTTCCTGTGAGGAAAAGCTGAGAGAGCTGGGGCTGTTCAGCTTGGAGAAGACAAGAAACCAGGGAGACCTCGTTCCAGCCTTTCAGTACTTAAAGGAAGCTTACAAGAAAGATGGGGATAGACTTTTCAGCATGGCCTGTTGTGATAGGACAAGGGTAATAATTTTAAAATAAAAGATGGCAAATTTAGACCAAATATAAGGGAGTATTTTTTTTTTGTAATGAGGGTGGTGAGGCACTGGAACAGGTTGCCCAGAGAAGTTGTGGATGACCCATCCCTGGAAATATTCAAGGCCAGACTGGATGGGGCTCTGAATTTCCCTGAACATTGCAGAAAGTGTTGGACTAGATGACCTTTAAAGCTGACTTCCAACCCAAAATGTTCTGTTATTCTATGAAATGACAAATGTCATTGCATGATTAATGTATGTGACCTTCTCATGAGATTACTTGTGTGGAATAGCTTGTTGAAAGTATATTTTGATAACTTCTCTCCTGTACAAAACCATGGACTTCATTGGTAAAAACTGGTACTTCCCATCAAAAAGTTGGTACATTCTCTCAAAGCCTAGTTAGTCTTGTAGTGGATTTAATAATATGAATGTAGCTTGCCTGAAAAATGCATGAATTTTCGTTTCTTTCTCCTATTGGCTGGCCTTGCTGGCATGGTGAACAACGTGGTATAAGGAGAACTGACTAATTGTCTTGAACCTGTTCACCTTTTCTTATACTTAGATAAGTAAAGCTTTTAGTAAAGATTGTACTGAACTCTAGATACAAAATAACTGCTTAGCTGAAGGATGACAGTGGAGACTGAAAAGTAAGAGCTGGATGCCAAATGAAAGCCTGGAGGTCAGGATTAGTGTGTGTGACTCATGTCAATAAATCCAGCCCGGTGTTTAGTGTGGGCTCACCCATAAGTAGCCTCTCTTTCAGGCTCCCAAGTCATCTTTGTAGCCTTGGGTTATTAAGGTTATTAGCCCAGGTATAGTCTTGCTTGGCCAGTCTCATTACTGCGTCTCTCGAAAATTCCAGCTCTGTCCCGGGGATCACGCAGCTCCCTGCATCACCTCCTTCTCTGCGGAGCTCCGGGGGGCTCCAGGGGGAAACACAATGCAGAAACACAGGGCAAGGGACACGATAGCTCATCCCTGAGGCAGAGGAGTGCGCTTGCATTTGTGTCAGCATTTGTGCTGACGCTGGCACAGTGCCCTGGCTTCCAGCGCGGTGACCCCGGAGCAGCGCTGCACACGTGCGGAAACCATGGGAGGAGGCACCGGGAGAACCACTAATATAAACACGAGCAGGGCAGGATTATTGCAGCATAAAAATCCTCGTGGCTGATTTTAGCAGGGGATGACCACAACAGCAGTCTAGTTACATCCAGGAAGGAAGTGTGTCACATGCAGGGATCTTTATGCACAGACAAGCGGTTCAGAGTGGGTAATGCATAATATAAATAGCTCCTTAAAGTCTAGGCTGGTGCAAGTTCACCTGGCCATCTATCCTAAAAATGCTTAGAAAGTAGTTCTAAAAATACCACATGCAGTTGCTGCGGGATAAACAGATCTTAAAACTTCCATTATGTTGCTGTAAATTAGCATCAAATTAGTGGGATGAGCACCAGTCCACTGAAAGGAAGGAAAGAAACTCCCTTCTTTGCTCCTAAGGCTGACTAAGGCAAGACTGGAGATGCATTCACACACAGAACTGTACATAAACTGTGGAGTTTGAGTAAGGGAAATGAGATCAGTAACAGTTGTTAGTTATGAGTCATCCCTTCACAGTTTTTTGGACCATAGGAGTGAGCAGCATGTTCCAAGCAATATGCTTACTGGAGTAAAAAAATCACTCACTCTAGCCTATTTACATCAAACAATATTATTGTGGCTATGGCCTCCAGGGAAGAACTGAGCTAAAAACATAATGCAACTTTTGATAGCAAATAGAGGTAAATAGAAAGGCTAAGAGGAAAACTAATTTAATGAATGCAATTTATTTAAATATTTATAGAAAAAATTTTGCTCTAGTATGCATTCTACTGAAGGCAAAATGTGGCTCTCCCCTGTTTAAATTATGAGGTAATATTTAATTCATCTAAAAATGCTTATTATTAGATCCTGTAGGGTTGTGTTGCAATATCTAATTTCTAGATGGCTGGCTTCTTTCTTCTGCATACAGAATGCAGAGTTAAGCACCCCAGCTTCCTTTGTGGTGTACCAGGGAAGGGGGAGAGGGATGTAGAAAGAAGAAACTGCATACTTATTTGCTGGGCTTTTATGTCAGCTGCAATTTATTGTGAACCTGCAGCTTCTTTGTTCCTATACATCACACAGGGAAAACTTTTCTTCTAGTCTAATTTAATCTATTTCAAACAGTCTTTTGCCTTGCCAAAATTAGTGTTTTAGTTAAGGAATATGCTTCTGAAACAGATTGCCCAGTTGTCTCCACTTACTGCATCTGGTGTTGGATGCTTGGAGTCTGTAAACTAGACCCCCTTCAGATTAAATTAAACCATGAGATCATCCTGGAGCACATTTGATGTGTGTGAACCACAAGTGCATGTTCAGTCCACTGGACCAGGCGAGCTGGTCTTAAATAACCCTTCTAAAAGGCACCTAATGTAGATATCAGGTTTTCAGCATGAGCTGTTTCATTCTGCTGATCCTTCCTATAATGCTGCATTACTTGTAGTGCAGAGCCCTTCTTTCAGGTCACTGCAAGCTGCTTGGACTGAAATGTTTTTCTGCTTCCACTGGCCTACAGATAGTTCTCACCTTCACCAGCATTCAGCTGCATCTTTGGAAATCATATGAAAAAAAAGTATCTTTCTCTATAAAGTGCAAATCAAATATTAGCAGACAGCTGACACATAGTGAAAATAAGTCACCTGGTTATGGAAATAAAAATGAGAACCAGCACTTCACTGATTTGTGAGAAAAACACCTTTAAAAGTTCAATATGTGTCTGCTTCCCATCTCCTTAGCTTCATAGTCACTCACACTTTGAACTCTCCTGAAAACCTGGTAACATAGCTGCACGTGAGAGAGCAGATTTCTGGCAAACCCCAACTCTCCTGCATCAGTACAGGTGGGCATTTCTTAGATACCCAAATATGATTGTCCACAACTGTGCTAGCACTATTAATATGCTACATAACTGAATGCCCCCTAACTCAGAGGATCAGGGGTGTGTAGGGGATTTGTATCTCAGAGTGCTCCTACTGCCCTCACCTCTCAAATTATCATCTCAAATGATGTCCCAGCCATCATTTCCCACATGAAGGATCATGCTCAAGGAGATGGAGCAGGAGAGCTTTTGTTGGGAGCCCACCCTGTGGGTGTGCAGGGCATGCTCAGAGCAGAGGGTGTCCCTTGTGCAGGTGCTGTGCAGGACCTGATTTCTCAAACTCAGGCACTTTGGTGTTAGGCTGAGCTGCTCTCCACTGCCAAGGCAGAGCTACACCACAGCATGCTCTGAAGCAGCACATCAGGTGTTTGTGACAGGATAAATAGGCAAGAAAATAGAAGAAACTCCTGAAATTAGAAACTTCTTCACATAAACAGAGCTATGGAGGTAGAGCAGGTTGCAATGAACATAATTTCAGGGCACCTGAAGTTTCTGAACTGAAACCTCTCTGAACTCACTGCATTTCAACAACACAGGGGGAAGTAGGGGAAGTACAGAATGATTAGTGTGCAGCAATACAAATTTCTGCTTATTTCCAATAACTTTCCACTGTAAAATTTCTCATGAGTACTGTCCCTTAATTGCAATTCACACAAGTGATTTAAAACCTATCTCACTGCTCTAGTAGAGGCTATTTGGATTTGAAATCAAATAACCTTCTATAGGCAAAAGGCAGAGACCTCATTAAGAAGAATGGGTAATCAGTGTAGGATTTCTCCAAGTCAAATGGAAAGAGAAAAACAATGAAGGCCATGACAGCTCAAAATGGTAGGAACTTACATAATACATTCCATTTAAGTGTATCAGGAACTAAAACCTGGCCTGATGGAATGAGCTGCAATTGGTGAGGAAAGCATGCTGGCTGCTGAAAGCACATTAGAGGCTGGAAGCCAGGAAAAAATAAGGAATAGTATGGAGAGTTGTCCTGGGACAGATCTCCTGGTGACAGAAAATTTGGGCAAGCAGGCTGAGAGGAAAAGCTGTTTTGAAAAGAGTGAGTAACACAACTGTGTGTTGCTCATTTCCAGGTGGTTTGGGGACATAGGCATGCATGCACTTCCCTGTAAACAAACAGAACTGCACAACCAAGAATAACCTTACTCATAAAATCTTTTTCTCTTGCTAGAAATAAACCCACAGTGCCATTGGGTATTGGCTGACTGAAACAAAACAGTCATATGATAGAAGCATGTTTGGACAGCCAGCTCCTGCTGCATCAGCTGTTTTGTTGTACCTGGCCTTTCATGCACAGGAATGCAGATGGAGGAGGGTCCCATGTCCCTGGGAAGTGACATGTCTGGTGAACCAACCCACCTCTGATTAACATCTTAGCTCTGAAAATGGTAGCTTCTGTTTTCATATTGTATGTGCAATCAGACAATCCAGCCCAGGATTGTCTTCAGTGGGAAGGAAGCAGCAAAGCAGCAAGGTCTGAGAAGCTGCACTGTGGTTACAGGGTCAGCTGAACACTCTGACAGTCCTTCTGAAGCCAAGTGTGTATGATACATTTCCCTGGGCAGGCAGGATACTGGGGGTGTAGTCCCAAACATTACTTCCAGCAGACTATGGGAAATACACAGAATTTCTTGTTGAAGATTGAATTTATTTGGGTTGGTTTGTTAGGATGCAGGGCATTTAACATATTTTACAATGGTCTTTTACAATAGAAGGGTGGGAACAGAAATATAGTTAATTTAGGAGTAAGCTTGCTGAATTTGTGTAGGGACTTAGATGCTGTAATAGCAAAGGACTGGTCTAAACCTGTTTAAAGCCTTCCATGATCCTCCTGCTCCAGTGTCTTTGAGGCTTTCTGGCAGTTTACGTGGTCTTGACCTTTATTATCACTTGGAGGTCACTATTTTCAGGTGCCACAATATATCTGTGGTATAATACAACTTCATGGCACAGGCAGGAAGCTAGGCTGTCACACAGGCATAACCTTGTTATCTCACAAGAAAGAGAATCCATGGAAAGTGTGGTAGGGACCTGAGGGGTTTTCCTGAGCATTAGAGGAGAACCTCACCCCAAGGTCATCTTGGAACATCTGTAAGATATGTCCCCTCAAACTTACCTCATCCTGTGCACTGAGAAGCAGAAAACTGTCCAGTGAGCAATAAACGGTATCACCTGTAATCCCTGTAGCTCATGCCTCCTCCATGGTTATCAAACACTGCAGGTCTTCTCTTGCTTAAAACCTCCAACACTGATAACTGAACCCCAAAATGTTGTTTTCCTGACAGATAGCTGCCGTACAGAATTTGGGCTGTATTACTGCTTGGTGTTGACACCAACCACCTAGTTTACATAAGTTTAACACTGTTTTATTTCTCTGCATCTGCCATAGATACTGAGGCTTGTTCCTGCTTAGTGGTTCCCTCCTCTGTCTTTTCCCATTCCCTATCCAGCATGAGAGGCTTGTCTCTTCTTTTTGTACAAGCAACAGCAGAGCTGTGAATGCACATTCTCAAGGGCACTGCACACAAGCAAACAGCAGAAGGGCACTTGTGAACCCTACTTACTCCTGCTGCTCCAATCCCTGTGTTTGCTCCATGGCTCTGTCCTCCATCCCAAGGTGTGATACTGGATAATTCCCATGGGATCCATGTAAAGCTGTCACTCCTAGGCTGGGCACTCCCATCTGGGACTGCCAGCACACATCAGAAATACAGTTCAGGATGGGTTGCATTAGGATGACAAGTTAAAGTCTCAGAGACAAACAAAACCCTTTGAGGTCCATGATCAGCCATGCCACATCCACTCAAAAGTCCCTGCCTCCTTCAAGGGGCTGTCTTTGGCTACTTTCCAGCCTTGGACCCTGCAAAGCCTGATCCCGCATTTCTGCACAGCCACCTTTTGAAAGCAGGTAACAAGGCTGGTATTGCACCCTTTTGGGTGGGCTGTCAGGGAATTTCCAGGGGCTGCAGCTTGAGCACAGTCTGCCAAGAAAGTGGTCAAGGCATCTAGGGACCAGTTGGGACAGTCCTTGCAGAATATTCTCCTGCCTTCTCTGTTGTTCTTGTGCCTTCCATGGTGGCAAAGTGCCTGCCAGCCTGCTTCCAGCTCCCTGTCACTGACAGCCCAGCCAATAGTACTGCCACAGAACACCCACCTCTTGCTACATATTTGCTCACCCTTTCATGGAGGTATCTGTACTATGCTCACACTGTGGTCTCTTTGGTCAAAGTTTTCTGTGCTTAGAAAATAAAAAATCCCTACCAAATTCTTTGAACACCCCTGGAACAATTTATCCAGAACTAGGGATGGTGAGGGGAACTGTGTCATACCAAAACTGTACTGCAAACACAGTTTATCCTGCTCATACCTGTACCACATTCCTATGAATGCCTGAGAGAAGATCTTGTCCCATACAGGAAATCTGGAGCATCCTGATCTCTACAGACTCCAAGTTAGGCTGAACCTCTGAGGTAGGACCTCTGTAGCTGACATGTTGGTCGACACAAATGCATTCAGGTTTTGTGGTCGCTGCACTGGAACTCCAGACATCTAGCTGCTTGCCAGTGTGGGGGATGACCTTTATCCCCTGCATTTCTGTAACGACTTGATGTGCAGCACCCACCTGTGCATCACTCTCCATATGTGTGGTGTAAGTCAGAGCATTGGAGGAGATGACACCTGAAGGGCCTTGCAGGGCAACTTGCAAAGACTTGTGAGAAAAGTGTCACACCAAAGAGAATGGGATTTGCCCAGGAGCTGCAGTTCAGTGCTTCTCCAGTGGCACCCTCTGGTTGACCTCCCAGAGCACTACAGATATGACTCATGATTGCTCAAAACACCAGTCATCAGCAGGGGGATTCCTTAGGTGTACTTTCATTTGCTGTGCCAAGTTATCGCTCTGCAGAGCTACCAAGGTCTTGGCACTCAGGAAACATGAAGAAATTTAAAGCTTTGTTCAAACATACAGGCCAAAGCTAATGCTAAGTATTCACATGGCTCAGGCTGTTTTAGGGTTGACTGTGCAAACCATATGCTAGGTATAAGCTCTCTTGACAAGCCTCAGCAAAATGTATTTTAGTTTCAGGCTCAGCAAACTGTTACTGACATAATTCAGTCAAAATACAACATGCTCTAAAGGAATATCACTGCCTGTTCACTTTCAGGGTAACACCCCTTGCCATTTGGCCGTGAGTAGGTTATCTTGGGAAAACCCCAGATGTTTCAAAGAAACCTAAAAGTCATGCCCACATGATATACTAAGTTTCAGAGAGATTGAACCTGGGAAGTTTTACCTGGGTCTAGCACGGGGCAGTCCATCTCAAGACCAGATGTCCTTTTCCCCACAGATGTCTCCAAGGCAGCTATTTCCAGACTTTTCTTTCCTTAACTGTATTCATGTAGTTAGAGCTGTAAAAGCCAGGTGGGTCAAATTCCTATGGTCACACATTGCCATAGTGACTTTTAACTTTGTGCTTTACTCACCCCATGAAAGTCCAACAGGGAAGAGTTCTAAGTAACAATCTCTTGTCTGCTGGAAGTGGGATGGACTCTTATACCAGCAGTACAACTGTCTAAGCCTGCTCACCACCTGGAAGGCAGACAAATGAAAGGGGGGATGGAGAAGGAGCCAGGATACACACATTTAAATAGGTTATTTGATATAAATCAGCCCTGAGGAAGCAGAATGGTTTGAATACAGTTGGTGGAGGTCCTATTTTCTACAGGGTCCTCTATGGAGATCCACTGGCCATTCAGATTGTGTCCACAGGACAATGATAGTGTTTGCTGCTCCATAAAGACCTCTGGTGTGTGCAGGAATGGACCTCTTGTTTTTAACATAAATTAAACCCATTTTTAACACCCTGCTTAATGGTACATTTGTGCCAAAAGTATGACCGTAAGAGAGGATACAAAATGCTATATTTAGAGACAAACTTTTCTGTCAGTTGGAGGTCTCTAAGTAATGAAACTGTCACCTTAGACCCTCATCCCTCAGGAAAATGGGCTGTTCTATCAAGCCTGCAGACAAGAAGTGGTGACTAGACCAGCTCTAGACTAGTCTAGTGACTAGACCTAGATAGAGTTCTTCCATCAGCTTCACATCACTGGCTTAGGAATGAGGGAAGGGGAGGGGAAATTCTACCCATCCTAACACATAGTGGTGATGTCATGGCTGCGACACCATTTGCTTCAAAAAGGGATAAAAAGCAAAACCATAGGGACATCTGAGGTTGTAGATGCAACTCCGTCATTGTTGGTGATTTTCATGTCACAGTTTCACCAGAAAGAGATATGAGCTTTACCCATAATCCACGGAAGTCACAAGTAATTATTGGCTTTATTATAGGAAAATCCCCTTTTGAGTAGTAGGTTGCAACTTGCATATACAATGTAATGAGTAAATACCCGAAAACCCCCTGTGTGTTACAAGTAATGCTGAAATTCGAATTAGTAAGTGATAGGTAAGAAGACTGAAAATGCACTTACGTTGAAAACAAATGTTTATTCTCAGTTCCATAGTTAGTATGAGTGACAACAGTGACATGAGGAACAAACTGAGTATAAATGGAAGACGACCAACAGCAACATTTGAAGTGGCTTCTGAAAATGGGAACAGGAACTACAAAAGGTCAAGCAAAAAAGCTCAGTACTTTCCTGATGATGTATTACTACTGTAAAATGGGCTTAAGCCACAAAAAATATCAAGTGTGTAAAGCCAAGCCTTCTGTTGAATTATTGGCTGAAAGAAAGGTCTCATTTAGGCAGAAAGAACCTCTGTCAAAACAAATGCCTGCAGTGTTACTTATCTTCCTGGGCATCTTTAATGACCATGGATTTGTAATCATAGGCCAGGAGCCTGTGTATGGCACAAGGAGAACTGTGTTCACTGGAAAGGGAGTGAAGCATCAGTCTGGCAAACCTCCTGCCATGCTGCAGGACCAAGAGGGAAGATGCCTTCTCCTCCTGTAACTTTAGAGGTAATCCATTGACCAAGAAACCTAGAGAGAGGTCCAAGTACCATGGGATCATCCAGGACAGCAAATGATCCTCACTACTCAAGTCACTCATAGGCTGGAAACTTACTTGTGCTTTGATACTGACAAAGAGCATAATCCTACAGTTTTGAGGGTCATTTAGTCCAATCTGGTGGAAATGCTGCCTCCTTCTGTTTTCAGCCTTCATGTAGCTCAGCTCCAAATATTTCAGTTTTATTTAGAGGCAAACAGGAGGGGAGCCTCATCAGAGGTTACTTAGCTCTGAGCTGTTGCCTGCACAGCTGTTGCCCTGCCTTACTGCCCATAAAACAATCCAACAAAAGCACTGTAGGCTTTGGGGCAAAAAAAGAGTTTTATTCCAGGTTCTACTGCTGATCCTTGCTATCTTGGCACAGAGAAGCCCTCTCTCCTCCCTGTTTTCACAAAGTTTTATTTAACATGCAGCACGGACAATTGTGAAAGTATTGTGCTGGAATTCTGGACAGACAGCTTCAAGCAAAGAGACATTTTAATGCTTGTCCTGCCTGCTCCACATGGGCATGCATAGAGCCCATTCACAGCTCTGGACAATCTGCAGGGGAATCTGGTCTCTGGCCACTCTTCCCATTCCTCACCTGAGGGCTCTCAAACACATCTCTCACTTGGGAATCACAGAATAACATGATGGATAAGGTTGGAAGGGATCACAGTGGGTCATCTGGTCCAGCCTCCCTCAAGCAGGGTAATCCTAGAGAAATATTAACAGAATAAAAATGTTAAAACAGAGTGGAAGGGAAAGCAGATCAGCCAGCACTGTCTTTATCTACTGTCCAAAAGGGGTTGAATCTGACAACACTTAAACCCCAAGAAGCATGGAATACTAATGGATAAGTAATGGATAACTGTATATTTTCAAAACATTCCCACATTAGCTCATTAAATGTCAGCTGCCCAATGAAAAGGCACTGTGCTGTGTATTTGGAGCTAGATTTGGAAGTGAGGCGAAATGTAATCGTTATTCCAAAAAGGAGAGTTTTATTGACATACTCTTTTTGACTTACCACAAGACATGAAAAATGGAAAGGCTGGACTGCCAAGGACACTCTCCAGACACAGTACAAGTGAAACATATTTGTTGGGCACAGCATTTCAAGTGTTTAATCTACTTTATTCTTGATTTGAATGGCCAGTAATGAAATGTGAGACTGGGCTCTGAGAAGCAAAGATCAGGAAAAACCTTGAACAGTAATATGATGATAAATGGAGTAGAAATGGATAATAAAACACAATGGATTAACAGCAAGAATAATGCATGAGACCTAGTGACTATCAAATTATGTGAAGTCCTTTGCTGTGAAGCAATTACCTTCCACAGTATTTCCGATTCTCGCAGTAAGTGGCCAGCTCTATTGATTCAAGATACCTTTATAACATCAGGAGCTAAAAAAATGCCTTGGGAAGGTGATTTCTGTTAATGCATTACTAACAGTACTGCCACAGAATATGGGACAAAGAAACAAGAACACTGATGGATGCCAGGGCCAGGTTTACTACAACTGTGTTACTTGTACAAAAATGCTGAAGAATCAAATCCTGACCATGCTGATTAATTTATTTCTAGTTATTGCTTTAGCTTTAGTCTCAGACTTGCTATTGCCTTCAGTTGAATGTGAATAATTTTAAACTGTTTTCTTTCTTTTAGAGGAGAATCTCTGCAATTCTATTTTTATGAAATGTTAACCTGTGCTAAAAAGATGAGTCACTATAAAGCAACTGCTTGCCAAAAAATACTAAATAAATAATCAATAAATGCAAACCATGATTTATTATGAGAAAAATTTACCAAGTTATCCGCTCGTGTGTAAGTATTAGCTAGCAGCTTGAAAAAAAAAAGAAAAGGATGTTTAATGGTACCCAGGTTAGGCACAAAGACATGAAGAGTAATTTACTCGTCCAGTTTTGCACTTCTTTCCTTCAGTACAATATCTTTGCAAGCTTTAGGACTTAGGCTGGGAAGCTTTATATCGATGATACTGCACAGCTCGTTGCTCTGCAAGCAAAGAAGCAGATTCCAAAGCTTGAGTGCTCACATCCTTTAGGAAATAGGCACATTGCTGGCCCCTTAGTGTGCCCTTACACAGGAGCTACATTTCTATAAAGACATCATTGTAGTTGTACTGGGCTCTCAAAGGCCAAGGATGGACACAAAATGAAAGTGTAGGCTTTGTCTTCTTGTTTTTGCCCAAGACAATAAAAAAAATGTAAAAGAAAATGCTTTGGACATACATTTCAGTCACTGGACCACAGATCAGCAGTTGGAAAAGTCTGAATTAAGACCCAGATTGGCAACGCCTTTAATGAAAATGTTATTGTTCCCATCTGCTGTAGCACTTTAGTTGCCTGAAAGCCACAAAGTCAAAGCCATTAAAATACTGCACAAACAAACAGAAGATAAAACTTACAGGGGCAAATACAGTTAAATCATTGTGTAAAGCCAAAAGCCCCTGCAAACACGGAATTCTGACAGGATTTATCCAGCTTCAGAAAATTAGAAGTGATGGGGAAGTTCTCATAGCATGTGTAGCTCAAATTCAACTACATCTCTTGTTGCTTGGAAGTCCTGTGGCTGAGCAGGTCAACTTTTAAACTACCTGCCACTTCAAAAACAGTCTTTCTGAAATCTGAATACACTGTGGCTTAACCAGGGATAGGGTATAGATTACCTTTTCTTTAGCCTTTGCCTCTGATTTCTGCAGGGAATCTGCTGCTCTGGGTTCATCCTTTTCAAGGCTTCTCTGTCCACAAGCACCACTTTGAAAAGGAGCACAGTGAAATGGGAAGGGAAAAGCAGATTGAAATGTGCTTGAGAGCAGGAAACGAACAAAGCTGCCTAAGACAGAGCATGGTGAAGCTTTAGCTGTGTTGAGACATCACCTGCAGTGGGAAATCACATACTACCAAATTGCTGAGGAAGCTGGGAACAGGCACTGATAAAGGCCATGTCTCCACTACACCCTGCAGTTTGCTGTAGAATTAATGGTGCTTTGTAGTGCTTGCACACCAAAGGGAAATAGTACAACGTCTATAAATACACAAAAGGAAAGCATTTAAGTCAGTCCTAAAGGTAAAAAAGCCCTCTGGCAGAATTGTGCACACTCCCTCCAGCTCTGGATGTCATAAAAGACACCCACCACCTTTCCATTGCTTGTTCATTCTTAACTGAGGCTCCTTTGTGCTCACCAGGTGTGGTCTCCAGTTGTACCATCTTTGTAATTGTGCAGGATGTGATCTGCTTCAGGGATTAATTTCAGCTGGTGAGGAGGCTGCAGTCTGTCCCCTCAGACCTTTGCTTTAAATATTGCAAAAGTTTGCTTTTAGAGCACATGAACATGGGAGGGAAAGAACTTCACTTTACACTGCAGGGAAGGCTAGAGATCCAGGCTCTGCATTCTCCCGGGAAGCAGGAAATTAAAAAAAGAAAACATTAATGGGATAAAGTAGCAAGGCCATGCTAAACATCACAGGAAATGATCAGCATCACTGTGTCAGCACAGCTATGGCTGAAAGTGTAAAACAAGAACAGACACAAATTTATTTACATACTCGCATCTGTGAAAACTATGTGTATATAAAGGAATAAGGAAAGTTATCTTGTAGTGTATTTGAATAGGGAAACCAGTATTAGCTGTGCTAATGAAATAGCACTTTTGATAATTTAAGCAGCATCTTTCCTAATCCTGCCTGGAGAAGTTAAGGGCTTTAGTTGTCAAAGACAGCATATTGTGGCTTTGGGGAAAAAATACCCATGGAAAGGGTGTTGTTAAGAAGAAAAATATTTGGAGTAGAGATACTGGTGATGAAAGGGGAACAATTCAAACAAGGAAGAAGAGATAGAACAGAGCAGCATTCTTCTTGCATTCCTTTAGCAACCTCTTCTGAGGTTCCCAGTCACTCATTTGGGAAGGTGTTTGTGCTCTCTTGGATATTCCTGCTCTTTCACCCTCTGTCAGACTTCAATATGGAAACATGGAAACATGATCCTGCTACAGCTGAATGTATTTACAGTGAATTGAGAATACGAGAGCCCAGTCAATCCTAGAGTGACAACCATCAATATGCATCTTCAACTTGTTATTAAAAAGCCTGTAAACAGGCAGCTAGAATGGATTATTTGAAGTATTTACTAGCACTTTCATTGCAACAAAATCACATATAATTTCTTCCAAGCTACAAAAAATATTAAAACCTTCTTTAGCACAGCCTTCAGGATGGTTAACGATAAGAATTTCATATCTTATAATGATAAGATATTCCTTTAGGATACATAAGGAAGAGAGGAGTAAAAAACATCTAGGGCTCCATTGGTGTAGCTGAAGTGCAATTCTGTTTCCATGAAGAAAAAACAGATCCAGAAGGGGCAGACTTTTTAGCTTTGTTTTCACCAGAGGACAGATGTGATCCAAGGGATAAGGGGTGCAGAGAGAAAGGAAAACACTGGGAACAACAGGAGGCAATGGAAAAAGCAAGACAGGTGCTCAGCCCTTGAATTTCAGATTATCCGGAAAGACTTGGCCAAAGCCTCCCTTTGTCTCGGTCACCTTGTGTGGGGAGCTAGGCTGAAAGGATAGTGTAGGATAGTGCAGGAGGGAATCTTTCCCAATGACCTGCAGCTGTACTGATTACTAAGGAGTGGAAATATCTGTGTCTGCCCAATCAGTTTGGGGGATATAAAGGAGTGGGTTAGCTGGCTACTAGTTACAGGCACTTGCAGTTTGAGTTGGAGCTTGAGATCAAGAGTGTGTTGCAAGGAGGTAAGGGATGTGTGGTCATGCAAGGGGCAGATATGGTGAGAAGATGCTGTGTGAAGGACAGACTGGGTTAGAGGGCTGGGAAAGGACAGCTTGGTGTTTAGCCAGTCATGCAGAGTGAAAGGAGTCAGTGCTGTGAGGACCTGCCTATAAGAAAAGCAGTCAGAGTTACCTGAGAGAGGTCTATGAAAGAAGGAACAGAGTTGTAAGGAAAGAAGTTCATTAAGAGAAGAAGGCATGTAGAGTTTGCTACTAAAGGATTGGTGTCGATGCCAGTTAAAGGGCTGGTGGTGATACCAGCTGTGTCCATCTCAACATAATTGTAAAAAATCTTGGTGCTGCTGGGATGACAGAATTCCTCACATCCCACGGGAAAATGTGAAAGTAGTCACCCTCACTGGGTAACTTTGTAATCACCACTCACTAGGGCGGGCCATCCCACCACCCCAGCCAGCAGCCACCTGGGGGCACACCCCTGGGGATGGGAACAGGCTGGGGCACGGCTCAGTGAGAGCCATAGCCAAGGAGAGCAGGGCTGTGGGGGGCTGATGAGGGGTCCTGGGCCCTGACAGGTTGGGAAGCTCAGTGTGGCTGACAGGGTCAGGCAGGGCTGTGAGTCCACTCAGAGCTTTGGTATTTTTTCCCCTTCATCTTCTCTGGGACTTTTAAATTATTTTGCTATTCCTCTTGAAGTTTTTCACTTTTTTCCAATCCTGATGAGTACCTCATAGGTCAGCAGGTGGTTCCTCCCCATCTGATCAGGAGACAGTGGGTCCTGCAGGCACTACTGGATCTTTCTTTCTCTTTCCTTGTTCCAGGAGCCCCTGGGGAGGTGCAGGGCCAATAGACCTTTGATCCAGGCACTGCTCAACCTCCAGTGTCAGCCTGAGGCAGAGGGGCCCCTCAAAAGCAGGGCATGAGGGTTAGCAGGAATGAAGGGAGGATGAATGATGGAGGCAGTATTGACACATAGATTTCCTGCTGTAGAGGTATCAGAGCTCTATCAATGTGGAAATACAATAGGGACAATATTTTGGGGAGGGAAGGATTATTCTGAAGCACAAGGTTGCTTGTTCTTCCAATTATTTCAAATGCTGTATTAAATGCAAATTCATAGTTCAGCCTAAGGTGAGTGAGAGTATAAACAAGGAACTGGAGTGACATCAGCTGCAGTGTGGTGCCTGCACAACCCCCTCTTTATATCAACCTGTGTAATTTATTTATGCATTTGGACTTGCTACATTTCCTTCTCCCTGCAGGATTTCCATTCCTCTTTCCTGCCCAGTCTCCCACGTTGCCTCTGGCTGCCTGGCCTGGCAGGGCTGGGCAGGGTCAGGGCTCCCCAGCCTCGCTGCCACCACCCCTGGGATCTCAGGAATGCTTCCTAAGTGCCTGTGAAAATTTTACAGTGTGATAGCTTTCATGGGAAGGGTGGGTTAATTAAATTATTAAATATTACCTTATCTCTGGCAGGCAAAATTAGAGAATCACCTTTATTAGAAGTATTTAAAAAAGAGCTTCACTGCTGTTTCCTCCTTGTTTCTCTTTCACAGACCTCAGCATTTTAAAGCACTGTTTCAAGCTTTAAACTAGCTTGTGTTATATTTTAATTCATCTTGTGGTTTGCTGTACCAATTCTGCTCTAACATTTTGGAACATGCCAAAATAATTTCTTTCTCCTCTATTACTGCATCTGTTATCAGGAGTGTAGCACTATCTGTTTGGTTGCTTTCACCTGTTTTACAAAAAAAAAGTCTTACCCATAAACTTAAAGAATTTAATTTGAACAAGTAACAAAAAACAACTCAACTGAAACCCACTGCCAGAATTTTAAGACTTTTCCCCCAGTAAGTAGTTTAGGGAAATGATGGCAGCTGGAGTTAGTGATGATTTGGTTTATTTTTCCAAAAGGGAATGAGCCTGGCTGAGTTGGTAGTGTTCAGGATCGATCTTAAACTGCTAAAAAGGCTTTCCAAACTTGGTCTGATGAAAAAGCTGAGACTATTTTTCTCAAAAGATGGAAAATGTTATTTCCTATAATGGCAGAGCAACTGACTTTCTATTACCTTTGAAAATAATTCAGTGTTTAGGAATACACATTGGAAGAGTTATATCATAGTTTCTGCAACAAACATAAGTTTTCTTTCATTATTTTGTGAAACATTTTTCTAATTTTTATTATTATTAGATTCCTCTGTTGAAAAAGTGTAATGTTCAAATAGAATTTGCCAAAACTTAACTTTAAATTAAAATAAAATATGGTTAAAACCCCAAACTCATTGCTCTGAAAATCAGTACATGCATTTTAAGGAATAGAATGAGATATTGTGTCTTTAGTTAAAAATTTTAACTCTAATGGCTGAGACTTCGCATTTCAGGCTCTCTCAAATATGAAGATTTTTATTCTTTAAAATTTTATTGTCAAGTGAAGTTTTGAATTCCTTATGACCAAATAATTCCTGGAAGCTTTAAAAAAAACACTAGTCATTGGAACGCTTTCAATAGAACTTCAAAAATGCAAAGCGAGACTCATTGACTTGTAAGAGTTACCTAAAGTAAAAAGTATCTATATCTACATCTGTGGTGTCTTGAAAAAAAACCTGACAACCCTCTTCCCCGAACTAAAAACCAACAAAGAGTGAACCTGGAAAAATCCCAGCCTTCTCATACAACACTGATGGTTTTTCCCATGCAGCTATTGATCTGGTGATATTTCAAAGACTGGGGCTTGTGTGGTGGACTTAATCAGATCCTTTGAAGTTTCTCCCCTGCTGCATTTTAGTTGTACACTTCAATTTTCAAGTGTGGTACTACTAACCTCAGAATATTCATTATTCTCTGCTATTCTGGTACTATATACATAAACCTAATTTCAAAATTAGGTTAAAAAGTAGTCCTTTCTATAAAGATAACCTTCTGAAGAGCTCTTTTATTTACTTGCTTGCTTGTTTGCTCAGGGGGCTGTCTTTAGCTGGAGTTGCCAAGTCCTCTTCTCTTGTAATTAAAAGGTATGTTTGGAAGAAAAGGAAAGTATGTAGTGGTTTGTTTATTCAGGAGAAAATGTTTGATTTAATTTAACAGATCATAATCTTGAAAAGGAGCAGGGACAAAAATAGATCCTGAGCCAGATTCTGCCTTGAGCTATATCTTGCTTAAGCCTTGCTAGGGAGGAGGTCCCTGAGGAAGGAAGGTTGTGTTCCACCTCTGCAGGAACACGAGGGGGGATGATAACCCTGCTTTCTTAGCTGGGAAAACTGCCCTTGGCTCTGCTTTTCTGCCAGCTCTTTTCTGCCCTTGCTGAGGGGATGAGCCGGGCAGTGTTCTCCCCATGGTGGGGAGGCTCCTAGGCTGTGAATGCCATCTCTTCTTTCCTTCCTTCTCAACTCCAGGTCTCCACATACACAGCAACAAGGGAGAGGAGGGGATGGGCAAGAGTGCAGACAATTAGCAGTAGTCTTTACTCTCTCTTCCAAATAGCCTAAACCACAGTTAAAGGATTCAAATTTTTGGGAGACGTAGCTGCATATTTCCAGAAATTAGGATATTCCAGTCGATTAGAAAATGAAAAAGACAAAGGAAATAAAAGGTTTCACTGTGTTTGTCATCTACGATGCATTGCCACGATTCAGCTTTTCCCTGTTTTGGGTGGAATGAGATGAGAATAGGACATTTAATATTTTTAGAGCTGGAACATCTTAGAAGGGGAAATTGATAACAGAGGCCAGCAAAGCGGGAGGGGTATTTCTCTGCTGCTCACTGAGAGAGAGCAACAGTTACTGTTGAGGATGATTGTCTCCAAGGTCAGCAATTATATCAATTTGAAGATTTGATCTTTTGATCCTCATTTCAATCCCTTCTTTACATGAGGCAAAACACTGAACAACAGCAGATGCAGAAGGTAGAATAAAAACACTGGGGAAAAAAAAAGATATTCTTATATAAAATATTTTTCTGATCTACAGCCATTTGCAACTTGGGACCACCTTAGAGAGAAGGGGTGATTAATATTAAACAGTATTTGATGGTTTTTTCTTCCTTTTTTGTCCAATTGGTCTCTCAACTTAAAACAGCTTTCCAGACTTCTGTTGTCCTGTGACAAGGAGCTTTACAGCTTAGTGGTGTTAAGAATTACTTTCCACTACTTGAGCTATTTTGTTTCATGCCTTTTGATTTTTTTTTTTGTGTTCTAAGAGAAAATTATTATCTGGTTTTATTTTCTGCATCAACGATGATTTTATCAGTTTCTGCCATTAAGTCCCCTGCCCCCTTAATTTCTTTTCCCTGAGGGACAGATGACCTGGAAAATGGAAGGATATGAAATCCTCCCAGGTACATTTAACAGAACACACAGTCACAAACTGTCTCCCTGTAAGAGCAAAAGCGACGACCTTAGTCTGCACCACGGAGTCTTTCTTGAAGGAAGAACTTCTTTGTGCAGGGTAACACTCAAATCTGAGTTCTAAAAGCAGGACCTTGACCTTCTGCCAGTCTAGTTGAACCAGCTTTACAAGTATTATAAATTCTGGGCTGGTTCAAAGCTTTTGAACAACTACACTTTGTTTTGAATCACAAGCAGCAACAGAACTTTAGCACTGCATTCCCATGATTGCTTTAGGGACAAATTTAAACTTCGGAGAAATAAAATGTTACTTTTAAGTTTTTTAGATAAAATATCTATATCGTTAAAAGGTTTTTAATATTAGCAGCTAGTGTTTCTCCTCTGGCTCTTCTTTCTTTAGTATTAGTTGACTATATTTCTCATCAAACTGCAGCTGCTCTCCAGTATGGGGGGGCGATCTGTTTTCCAGCTGTATTTAGGATATGCAGGAATTTGAAGGTATTAGGAAGGTCTGATGCTATTATGCAATGGTTCTATTGCCCCACCTGCAGGCCTTGGGGCTTACCTTTAAACCTGCTTTGTTTGAACCAAAGAATTCTGCATTTTAGGGGCAGAGATATGTTCAAAGAGTGTCCTGACACGAGTGGAATTGAAGACCTGACAAGATATTTTATTGCTCTTCATTTTGGGAGTAATTTTACTTTGGAGAAAGTAAAAACACTTGCATTACACCTGCAAACCACAATATTTGGTTTGACTACAGGTGTTTTCCTGCATCTGGTTACATCTGCAGGTGCCCAAGACAAGTCTGGCAAAAGGGCTTGCAGAGGTTGTAAGATAAAACCAGTCCTTGCTTCCCTGCAGTGGGACTTCTGTGTGAGAACCCAGAGTGAAACCATACTTTATCTCAGACATAGCTGAGAAGCTCAAGGACACAAAGGAGGATGAGACTAGCTGGCAAACACTAAACAAATCAGCCTGCATCCCCACACCTCATTCTAGTCAAATGGCCTTGAAATGTGTTTACAGACAAAAGAGCTGTGAATTGTGCTGTTTGGCTGTGCTGGGAATTACTGTAGGAAATCAGTGTAGAAAGCCTGGGTTAGTTTATTAGCTTCCCAAATCTTAGCAAGTTATTTTGCTTTCCATGAAAATATTATTTTGCTAAGAGGCTTTTGATAGTGGGGCCTTTCTATGTCATATTACATTTACTGCTGGTCTTACTCTGGTAATAAGCGAAGTACGAGGAACAAGCACATTGCAAAGCAAAGCCACAACCCCCTCTGACTCTGGAACTGCTTGCACAGCAGGACTGATGACTGGATGAGGGATCTGATCATGGCCAAGGGAGATAAAATATATTTCAGATTCAGGGAGGGTTGTAGCAAGGTGCTCTTGTTATTGCCAGTCAGGTCTTCCTTTTTGCTAGGTGGTTAGAGATGCCATTGGCTGACCACACTGGCAGGAGGCTGCAGTGTGAGGAGCACTGCACCTGCCTGGTTCTGATGATGGCTCACAGGAGCACATCCTGTGCTGGCTCAGAGTATGGTGTCTGACAGGCAAGAAGGCTTGCGGAGCACAAACGCCTAGCACCCCTTCACCTGTCTTTGCAAGCAGCTCTCAGCCAGATGATCCCTGAGAACTTCCCTTGTTTATGCTGCTAATTAGGCTTCTAGTCCTGTAGCCAAGAACCAGTACAGCCTCTGCCAAGAATCAATAAAATGCAAAGCAGCCAGTATGCAGCCCATTAGATACCAGATCCTCATGCCAGGGTGCTTTCCTGTATCAGCATACTATGAAACCTGAGAGGCCTTTCTGAAAAGGAATTGCTGCCTCTGGAGTCTTACACATATGTGCAGTGTCCTTGGCTTTCCAGAATGGGATGTGATCAGATTTTTAGCACTGTCACCACAGAAACTAAGAACCTGGAATGAGCCAATTCTTGCTACCCCTCAGAGCCATGCTGCTTCTGGCACAAGAGAGCTCTGAGCAGCCTCAAAGAGAAAATGTGCCCACTGTGACTGTGAGCCCTCTCCCAAACTTACATGGTCTCAGTGTAAATCGCTTTTATTCAGTAATTTAAACATCTCCACAGTGTACATGTTATCATATTTACTGCTGTTTGTTTTTTTAGTATGTGCATTTTGGGGATACTTTAATTGCATTCTGTATTTCTATGAACACTTTGTGTTTCTCATGGAGAATTCACAAGGCATTTTCAGGACAGCCTTTGAATGGATTACAAACCTACCTTGGCCTCATACCCCACAGGCCACCAAAAGCACAACAGGCTGCAATGATAGCTTGTAACAAAATCAAATGTGGTGCAACAATGAGGTGTATGCATCCCATATAATGCGTCCCACATGGTCAGGTTTTCAGAAAGGAAATCACAAGCTCTGGAAATTCATTGAGTCTTCATGTCCCGGCCAAGGCTCTCCTTTGCTTCCCTATGTGCTGTGCAGGATGCAGTGCAAATTATGACCCATAACAGATACTGGTCTGTTTTCTTAATCTTGTTAATACATGATGTGTCCAGCTCATCTTCCCAGACACTTTCAGTCTTGTCTTCAGGGAGGAGAGGTAAATAAATCTTGCTTTGTAAGACAGTAGAAGGCTTCATTGCTTTCTGCAGGAAAGGATAGTGTACTCTTATCTCAGGATAAGAGCAGGAAGGCTGGTTTGGTTACCCTGCATCAGACAGAAGAGGTTATGGTGCTTTGGGCTCCCACAGTGTGAGGACAAGCCCAAGTGCTGGAGGCTCACATGACTCTGGATTCAACACCTACTTGCTCTGTGACATTCATTCTCCCTTGAAGAAAGTACCTGAGAGATCTTGAGACACAAGGAGTGGCATTTAGAGCCCTAACACCGTCACAGCATGTTCAGAGCTGCCACTGCGGGCAGCATCAAAGTGTCACAGCCTACCCGAGCAGTCAGGTGGGGTGGGGAGAGGAGAGCCCTTCAATTTGTCCCATAAAATGGTGTGAAGCTGCGTCTGCCACAAGCAATCCTGCAGCATGCAGAGCTCATCATAGCATAGAGGCATCATTGCACCAAGCACATATATGATGGAAAATCCACACTGCATTCCTAGGAAAGCAGTGAGAAGCTCTTCTGTAAAAGTTTTTACTAATAGGGTGCTCCTTCATATCGGAAGGAAATTATTTTGAAAATCAGCCACTCAGGCATGCAAGGCAGCCTGGAATTAAGTAACGTTCTTGCCCTTGGGGTGATCTCTCCCTGTATATGCCTCAGTACCTGACCTTTTCACAGTATTTTTGTGGAGAGACACACATAGCAGGAAAGATGGTGAAGGAGAATTCCTCTCTCCAGCATTTTGGGCAAGTGTGGTTCCGTATTAGAGCTGCACCATTTCTGCAGTTAGGAAAGGAAGAAGGGAAAGAAAGTGAGGCAGCCCTCACAGCTGGCTCTCCTCTACCTTGGCTAATGTTTGCATGGGAGCAGGGAGAATCATTAACTGCCCCAGACAAGTTTTACTGCCTCAAGGTCGCACAGTAATGGTGCACTGAAAGGCCACAGAAATGCAGCAAAACAAGTCTCTTGGTGCTGGGGAGACCAGAGCACTTTGTCCAGCAAAGGCAGAGCTCTGTGCATGCCTATAAAGCTGCATCCAGGTTTGCTCCTGGGATCTTTCATCTGTGATGCTGACACTGCACAAAGATAAGAATGGTGGACTTTATAAAACCAGCTTCTTATTTATTTTCTATTTTAAAATTTATTTTAATTTTTATTATTTATTGCAGTTCTGGGGGAAAAACTAGATATCTAACCAAAGTTACCACTTGCTGAATTTCTGACATCCTAGTCTAGTAGTCTCCACAGCCTTGTTTTCCTTTTGGACAGTGTGCTCCCTGTTCCCTAGCTGGTACCTGCAGTGCTAGGAGGATTAAACCCAGTGCTCCCCCATGAACACCTGGCAGCTCCCTCACTTGCAGTGTGATTAATGAAGCCTCTCCTCCTGACTGAGAACAAGAAGCTCACCTCCTTTCTCCATGCCCTTGAGCACATGCAGAGCCTTTATCTGAGGTCACTTTTTTCTTGTAGGCCACAAAGCACAAGCAAGGCTTGTCCTCTCAGTGTGTGACTCAGATTTTGTCCCTATTTCTACTCCCCAGACCAGGTGGAGATAAAGAGCATTTGTGGAGGAGGAAGGCAGATTCCACCTCCACAGCACCAACTGGGTCCCCTCACCAATAAACAGGTAGGTGCTGCCCTCCCTAAAGGACATCCCCTCTCCTATCTCCTTGATTATGAGTCAAACTCCATCTATTCCTCCCTGCAGTGCTGCCATCCTACTTCCAGGACGGAGTGTCTTGGTTTAATTTGAATTTCCTGGCCAACACACCAAAAGTAATGTCATGGTTTAGATTTGCCAATTTAAATATACTTATTTTTTGTTGTGATACAGAACTACGAGCAGAAGCAAAGCAGGCCTAGAACTTAAAAGGGTATAAAAAGAAATTTATTAACTACACAAAGAGGAGGAAAAAAGACAAATTCAGAATAAGATTTTCAGACCACTCTTTTCATCCTTCTCCCAACCTTCATAACAACAAAACAAATATATAAAAACTACTTCAGTCAGTTCCTAACTTAAATAGTCCTTTTTTTCAGTTCACTTTGGAGAGAGACGTCTCCTCTTGTCAGGTCATAGGGATTTCTCCACAAGGAGGAAGAAAACAGTCCTCTTGTGGTTTCGTTTTCACGACTTTTACATCCGCCCAGGAAAAAACTTGTGAAGTCGTGAAGCTCC
Organism: Toxostoma redivivum; assembly: GCA_013397375.1. Classification (NCBI taxonomy): domain Eukaryota; kingdom Metazoa; phylum Chordata; class Aves; order Passeriformes; family Mimidae; genus Toxostoma; species Toxostoma redivivum. The sequence continues at coordinate 739,029 of VXBI01014848.1, forward strand.
TCCCATCTTCACAGCTTTCCCAACGCTGTGATTATGGGCCATGCAAAACTTCATGGGGTATTACTTTTAATACTTAACTGTTCCAAAGCAAAGGTTCTCTTCATCTCTTTTTTTCTTCGTTCATACGTCATCTTCAGAAAAAACCAAATCCCTCTTTCCTCAGGGCAGATTCTTAACACAAGTACCTTTGGTTACATGATCTATCAAATGGAACATTTCTAACCCCCCCCCATGTCTTTTCTCCATGGTTTATAGGACTATCAGTATATCAGTTCATCCCTACAACGTACAAAAGGATTTTTTCAGCTATCTTCACAGCAACTTCTCATTCTCCTTCCATTTCAAAATAACTTAGCTCTTGCTTCACTGACATCAGAATAGCTCTTTCTTCCCTTCTCATTTCAGGGAGGATTGGAAAAAAAGTATGCAAATCCTATCTGAGCATTGAAAGAGTTAAGATTTTGCACAGGGAAAAAAGAAAAAAAAAACCCAAGGCTCCAATGCTGGAGCTTTGCCAGAATCTCAGAAAACCTGGCCACACTGGAAAAGGAGAGGAGGGGGTGGAAACGGCTGGGATTTTAAATCAGCCTGAGTCTCCCTGCCGGGCCATGCCAGCTCCCCAGACAGGGGCCCGGCCCTGTCCATGGCCACCTCTCCTCCCTGCTGGCCATGCCAGCTCCCCACACAGGGCCCAGCCCTGTCCATGGCCACCTCTCCTCCCTGCCGGCCATGCCAGCTCCCCAGACAGGGCCCGGCCCTGCCCCTTCCAGGCCCGCAGGCTGCAGTGGGTCCAGGTACGGGCCCTGTTACCTGCACTGCTGCTGGAAAAGTAAAAGAGAGCGAGTTCAGGTTATCTCCTCCAAAATGTGTGTTCACAGAATGAAAAAACTCTTTCTAACTGGATTTTCACACTGTCAATAACCAAGCCAGCCTTTGATTAGTCCCAATGAACTCACAGAGGAAGTTTTCTCATAGAGGAAAACTTCTGAGTCTGTCCTTCCCATATCAAACCACCACATGGAGGTCTGCTGCTTTCAGCTGTGAATGCTGCCTGAGGTCTTTGAGCCAAGGACAAGTCACAGCACTGCAAGCACTGCTGCTCTGCACTGCCCTGTGCTCAAGGCTTCATTCCACAGATGTCACAGTACCTTCCTCCCCACTTGCCTTCCTCCTTCCTTCCTTAGAACATGACCTGGTGCATGGTATCCATGTGCAGCAACATCCATCCAGTCATCCATCCACCCATTCCTCGGTTTTAGAATTTACAAAGTTAAAGGTCAGTAGATCTCACTTGGCATGAGCAGGAAGAACACACGCCGACCTTGTGGAAAGACAGATGTGTTAGTCTGCATGGGTTTCCTTTGTGCAATGTAAGCACAACCAGAATTTTCAAGGCTTCTGCTCACCTGCTTAAAGTGAGCTGTTAAGATGCTTCCAGCATGCAATGCCCTCATATAGTGTAATTAACATTTTGACCACTGGATGCTACTCTTGCTCCAAACACCTGCACAAAGGGACTGCAGGGTGAAGACTTACTGGCAATGCAATCTTGTAATTTTTTAGCCTAGAACCTAGTTAAATCAGTCAGAGACCTGTGAAGAGGTGTTCGTTGCCTGCCCATCAACTGAAGATGAATAATTTGGAAGTCATTATGGGGATATAAAGGCATGTCTGCATCAGCTACACACAAGTATATGATTAAATCAATGGTAACAGACTGAGATTTTTGTAGTGAAGAAGCAAGTGATTTTTCAAACCCTTAGGCCTGGAATTTCTAGCACATTGACTGAGACAAATAAATAGTTTTGTATGTATTATACCAGCGGTGCCCAAAGCCCAGAAATAAACCATAATTTTTTAGGTACTTTTGACAATTTATGCTGCTCTCTACTCACTGTCACACCTGCCCTAGAACAGTTAGTAAACCTTATGCGTCAGCAGGCTGTTTGACTATTATTAATTATCATCATGGGCTAACATTCTTGAACATTCCCCATTCTTTACTTATTTTGCTCTCTACTACGTGCCTCTGCCCAGCCTTTCTGCATGGCTCCCACACACTTTGTCCCTGCTGCTACTACTGATGTGAAGCAAAACCTTCCCATCAGATCAGCACAGTTGCTATGGCTGAGATATGCCCAGAGCAATTCATCATTTATTGATTGGTACCGCTGTGAAATACTTCCTTTGTGCACACTGTGTTGCAGGAGCTCCTGTTTTCATCTTCCCCGAAGGAGGAGGAAAGCCTTTTCAATATGGATGATAATTTGTCCACCCTGGGTACCATGTGGGTAGCTGATATATCCTCCTTCAGGTGGATGCAGCCTACATCCTACATGAACTGAAAGAAATTCTGTATGTGGCTGCACACCAGCTGTGCACAAAGATGATTCTGCAGTTCTCAGTGTTTTTGATTCCTCACACATTGCAGGAAACATCCAGGAACAGTTCCCCGAGCAAGTCAGTGTTTTCTTACAATATGATTCTCTCTGAAGACCCAGTACCTTATTTGCGCATTGTTCCACAGTTCCAGTATCTGCAAGTAGGCATCTAGAAGAACAGGTTTTGTATGCTTTTCTGAGATCCCCATGTGACCTCTGGGCCAGTTTGCCATGTCTGTAGATACACCTTGCTTGAAATCAGAGATAAAGCTTTTGTTCAAGACATGAAAAGTATGACTCCTCACAGACAATAACTAAATAGGGAACAACTCAAGGGTAATTCACATTGCCTATTTTAGCTGATTAATATAAATGCTTAATGCTCCTAGAAGGGTGAGTCAACTGATACATGGCAGAAACCTAATCCAGGAAGAAATGAAACTCATGATGGAGATGCTGGTTTCTGGACATTTGTGTGTTGAATGGCAAGGAAAGGCTTAATCACTCTGCATACCAATGCAGCATAGAGTTATTAAAACCAAAACCAATCAAACAAAAAAAAACTTTCTCTTTTTGACTCAATGTTATCTCTTGCAAAGTGGCTGGCCAGAAATTCTGAACCACTTCCTTTATCTCATCCTGATAAATTCTTAGAGAATAGATACTGAAAATAGTTTATTTATCAAACTTCCTCTCCCTCCATTTTGTTTCTACCTTTTCTCTGAAAGATTGCTAGTAGGCTGATGTGATATTTTAATATAGAAAATGTGGGAGCTTTTTAAACCGGCATGTAAAAGTTCTTTCATGTTTGAACTTCCTGCTCTAACTCTGCTTGCTTGCTAGGACAGAGCAATCTACAGCTGTTGCTACACACTTGCCTGCTATCATGATTTAAATACTAGATTAAGGTAAGGGATAATAAATTAACAAAGTGTAGCTCCACAGTGCATGATCCTCAGTGGTTTAAATTAGAGCTGTCTCTGGTGAGCACAAGAGTGATCAGAGCAGAATTTTGCCCTGCAGGCATATTTTTCACCACCCCATCTGTTGCCCCAGATACTAAGGATGAAAATGCTCATTTTGCTAATTTTTCTTTCCTTTAAAACAATTTTTCTTATCTTTTCTTTCTTGAGACTGTTCCAAATGATATAAGAAAGCAACATTCAAACCAGGGCACAGCAGTGGAATGCATGCTACAAGCCAGAACAGCATAAAATATTCAAAGAAGGAATACATGTGTATTCGGGTCAAGTAAAGAGAGGGATTCCTGCAGTCAGGAATCCTTTCAGTGGCTTGAATCGTTAACAAATAACAAATCGTTACTTCTTAGTAATCGTTTGCCTGGAATGTCTTCTTATTTTAGTTCCCTTCAACTGATGAGCTGGTGGCCTGACGTTTGGTCCCTGGAGCCTTTCCATAAGATTTGCCTTCATCCCACGTCAATCCTCTTTCCAAGAGCTTGAAGAAGCAACTTTATCTTCCTGTAACCCAGAGTAAGGAATGCAGGACACCCAGAATAGAATAGGTCATGTTCAAAGCATGAGATTATCCCCCTGAATTTAACCAAGAGCTGGTTTCTTTGGAATTCCTCACAAGTTAGTCAAAGTGAGCTCTTAGCCAGATTAACTCTGAGAGTTTTGGAGAAAAGTATCCACCTGCAGGACAGAGCAGCATCTACATCAGCTTTACCAATAAGAGCTTTGCTTTCTCCCTCCCTTTTTTCTTGCTTCAGGACCATTTTTTCCTGCTATGAGCTAGAAAAAACATCTGTTCTGGGTAAAAGTGGAAACATGGGACACTATTATTGTGAATTATTTGCCTTTTACTAAATCCATTTGATTCTCCATTCTGGCAAATTCAGGGCCAGTCTATTTCAAAAGGTTGTCTAATTGTGAAAAATTCCCGCCACACTTATTTTTGCCTTTTTTTTTTTTTTTCGCATATTCTGTATGTGAGATTGCAGCAGTGGCAAGCCTCTTTGCTGTACTTGGAACCTGCTCAGAGCAACCAATATGTGGGAGTTCAGAAAAGTTCAAGCTGCTCATTTCCCACAGCAATTTACCAACTAGTGGAATGAAAGCTGCTAGATCAATAAATAAACATAGTCAGGTTTTTAGGCTTTGCACATAGAAATACAGGCCTAACTCAGTAAATGTCCAAAGTTGAATGATTGGACACTCTTGCATGCATCATTGCATGTAATTTTTCAAATATTTATTTGTGAAGTGCTCCTGAGCTGTATTACTTCACAGCTAAAACTTTGCATGTCCCTCCTGCCCCATGGAAAAAGCCAGCCTGTACCAAATACTGATCTTGACTTACACAGATGTGGGATCTCTGGAGGTCCTGAACTCTGAACAGCAGCATCCAGGCTTCAGCTTGTACCAGCTGCTGCTGAGAAAGAGCTTCCTTGGGGGTCTGCTGTTAGATCTTAGCAATGTGTTGAATGAACATGGGGAAAATGTCCTAGTTTGCTTGATCTCCCATTCCATCACAAACCATATATCCACTGCTATGTCTAGAAAAGAAGAGCCCTGGACATTCATTTATTTCAAGTCCAAATTATCTGTCAGTGTTTGCTTCAAACACTGCTGCTCTCTGGTGGGATCTGGTCCCTGTAAATGTCTCTTTCCATCCTCAGAAGCCGATAAGTGATATCATATACCTGCTGGTTCAGTAGGGAATCGCTGGCCTCCACAAGCAGGCAGGCAATTCCCCCATCCCAAGGCAGACACTGGGAAGTTACTCCACCAGTGAGGAGTCCTATGAAACATCAGAATTAATCTCTCGGTCAGGATTTCCTTGTCTGATTCTGCACACTCTCTAATTTTCCTTTTCTTTAAACCTAACATATGCTCCATATCCAACACGTGACTGCCTACCTCCAAATATTTAAGTAATATGGCAAGCACTGAAAAGTTTGTATATTTAAAACTGTAATTGGTCCACATGTCCCCTCTCTGGCTCTCTGCCCATTGCCTTCTTCATTGCTGCTTCTTATCACCACACATATTTATGCCTGTACATAGCATGAGATTAACAAAATTAAAGCAACCACATTAATCAGACTTTTTCTCTTTTCAGAGCCATCAACATTTATATAGAAGAATGAGGAAGGAGAGCTTAGTCTATATGCACTTTCATCTGGTGCTGCTGGATCCAGACCCAGCATTGGTATGCAGAGCTGCTCCTGGCAAGGGAAGCTGCCAGGCTGCCCATCTACTTCAAGCATACCTGAGACACCTGTCTTTAATTGACATTAAAGTCACATTTACAGCATGATTCCCCCAAAGCGATAGATGTGCTTAGTAGTGGGAACAATAGTAGCAATAACATGTATTTTGTGTAATTTTTCAGTAGGGATGGACCAGTTCCTCCAAATGGACTACATTATTTACAGGGATACACCCCCTGGTTTTCATACTCCATGAAAAGAGCAAGCAGTATGTTAAAAAGATCTTCTTCTATCTAAACCTGTCTTCTAACACCCCAGATGTATTCTTAAAATTAAAATACACTTGCTTTCTTCTTTATTGTGAAGTCACTCAACAATTAGCCTGCTGAAGACTTGTGAAAATTTTAATTCATACTAATGAGATGCAGTTCTGACTGACATCTGACAAAGAGAGTAGGAGAAGGTGGGGAAAATTATATTTCTCAACAGGGATGGAAAAATGGAACTTCCTTGCCAGGACCTTGGGCAAATCCCCTTCTGGAGCATAGCTGGCTATATCCAAAGTCAACTAGCCTCCACTGACGAGGGCTGCTGTGAAGAAACTCAGCAGTCCGGGCCTGCCCTCCTGCCCCCTGGCAGCTGTTTTTAGCTGAGCCTTTACTCCTGAACCCACCTGTGCTGCACTGCTGCTGCTGTGCTTCTGACCCTGATCCAGCTCCCCCAGACCAGCTTCCTGTCTCACCCTTGTACATGTCCTGTTGTTACAGACTTGTTTGGTGACCCCTCATCCGTGTCTGATGCTAGTTGCTGCCCTGATCCTGTCCTGGCTCCTCAGCACTCCAGGTCCTTGTGGGTGAGGGCTCAGCTTTGCTGACTGTTCTGCCAAGGAGCAGCACTGTGCCCCTCACAGCACCCTGGCTCATTTTTGGGCTTTCCAGAGAACGATTTAACTACATTCTCTAAAATTGCCTTCAATTCAAAACCCAAGTGAAACTGAATTGCCTCGTATGGCCATATGCTGAAGCTGTTTCTGCCCAGCTCTTTATTTCCAGAGAATAATAGCAGATTTGACAATATTTATATTGCATCCTCAGTTGAAGTCACTTGTCTAAGCTGAAGTCAATATCAACTATACTGATTCATGCTGGTTGGAAAATCTGTTTACATTTTCTAAACTCTTCAGTTGAGTTAAAACCCTTGCAAGTTTAGAACAAGAAATATCTCTGTGTTAATATTCTCCCATTATGTAGATCAGAGGCCCGAGGAACAATATTAGCACTTTCCTTCAGTGCCATTTATAGCCTCCTGACACTGATAAAGCACATTATGAAAAGCAGAGTCAGTAGGCTGAAGACAGTGAGTGGGATATGTTTTTATTAAAAGCATTATTCAGCTGTCACATAATGTCACATGTAAATACCCTCATGATGTTCTAGCAAAGCAATGTCAAATAAGCAAAAGGTCTCTGTTTGCCCTTCAGTCTTTGCTGTAAGAATACCACACCAGTTGAAAGAGAAGGGAATGGGGGCCCTGAAGCTCAAATCCCCTCCTCCTCTTGGAGTCCCTGAGTTCCTGGGCATAGGACACATGAATTCTCAAGCTATGAGAGGTGCTATCTTCCAGATAGATATCTCAAAATCTAAGCAAATACCTACAACCACTATTTTGACTCCATTTTCCATGTGAATGAGTGCTGTCAGATTGGTCTGCATTATAAACTCAGCTCTGAACTCAATTGTGACATACTCTGTGGAGATTATCACCTCTGAACTGAGTTGTAATATACTGAGTTGTGGAGATTATTTGGACTACTCCCATTGCAGTGTGTACCTTATGACAAACAAAGACATCTCTTTTCATACTGGACTCACCACCAAAGCCATGTCTTGTGGAAGTACGCCCTGACTAGTTCAGGACCTGATTATGTATAGCTGTGCAAGCCCAGGGCTCATCTGCAGTCTATATTTCTGCTGCCTCATGGCTAGATTACAACCTACAGTTCAATTCCTCTCTCTACAGCCACATTACTGAAAATCCCAGAGTTAGGTACTGCAGAGCTGGCCTGGAGTAGACGCAGTGATTGGCACAGCAGGTCCTTCTGCCTGCCGTGACACTACAGGGTGATGGACAGCAAGAGAGTTACACAGACCTGTAGAACAGGATCACAGAATCATTTTGATTGGAAAAGAGCCATAAGATAATCAAGCCCAATCACTAACCTAACATCACCAAGTTCACCACTAAACACTGTCCTCAAGTGCTACATCTGCCCATCTTTTAAATACCTCCAGGAATAATGAATCAGTCCCTTTCCTGGGCTGCCTGTTCTAATGCTTCGTGGCCCTTTTGGTGAAGAAATTTTTCTTAATAACCAATCCAAACCACTCCTGGTGCATCTTGAGGCCACTTCTTTTTATTCTGTCACTTGTTACTTGGGAGAAGACGCTTACTGCCACCTCCTTTCAGGCAGAGAGAGTAGAGAGTGATAAGACCCTTTCTGAGCCTCCTTTTCTCCAGGCTAAACAACCTCAGTTTCCTCAGCTGCTCCTCATAAGAGCTTTGTGCTCTAAAGCTTTGTGTAAGAGTGTGTATATATATATATATATATATATATATACTAAATAAACAAAAATGTTTCTCTTTATTGCAGAATCACAACTAAAGATGCAATGTGATTGACTGGACCTGCAAAATGCATTTCTGTTTGAATTTGGCATTGTTTTGCAAGTAGAGATAATAGTAATAAGCTTCTAGGAGTGATATAAAAATAGTATCTAATGGTTTTGGAAAATGAGTTCTGAGCACAAGACATCAGATTTGTGGTGAGCGAGTCTTGCAGCTTGATGTAAACATAATATCTGGTGCTTTTTCCCCAAGTCTCACTGTCTCCTAGTTCTTGATTATGCATGGCATTCACCTCCATTTTTCTTCTTTTCTTTGTGAAGTAGCATTAACTCAGCTGTTTTGACTCCAGCTAGCACATGACCTAGATGAGCACTGTGTCATTAGAACTGCCCAGAAGGCAGAAAGGTGAGTCTGAGGGCATGAAGCTCCCTCAAGGTTCTTGATGGGAAAAGAAAGTTAAAAGAATCATAATTCTATCAAATGCCATTTTAAAAACCATTTGCATGATTTTGGAGACTTTATCTTGTCTTCAACAGTAAGGAGGCTGGATTCTGGCCACTTACCACTGCTTACATGCCCAGCACACACACATTCATTAACACTGTGAAAGGGCACATTCTTGCCAAATCCTTTTTAGTATTTATATTTCTGTTGACTACAAAGAAGAAAAGATGAGGTAAATAAAGACAAGCCATGTAAGAAGAGAAAGGAAGGCTGTTGGAGCTTTGTCTTTTTTTGTCTCTGGCAATGCCACCTCGGAATGTCTTCCTCCAGCTGCGGTGTTAAAGGTTGTTTTTGCTCTCTGGTCTGCTGGTCTCTCCTTTCCTCCTGTTCCCATGGGGGTGAGGGATCCATAGGGCTTGCAGGTTGGGAAGCTGCAAGCAATGCATGAAGAAGCAAGGAGGGAATTCACTGTCAGCAGACCAGACTGCTGAACTACAGCCGCTGTAAAAATGCATTGCACAGAGCCTGGAGGTGCTCTGGGGGAAACTCACAAACACCACATGGAGGGTGCTGGCATTTTCCCTGGCTTGATATATAATTACATGAACCTTCCAAATGTTGTCTAAGGACAGTGAGACAGCACAATGGCAGCGAGGTGGTAGCTGCCGCAGAAATGGGTTGCTGGAAGAGTCATGCAGTTAAGGCACGTAAAAGCCAAGGGAGTCATCCATGTGGAAACTGACTTCCTAAAGATCCGCACCTTCTCTTATTGTGTGCACTTTTGTGCAGAGAGATGGAGTGTGTAAATAGGTGGAGTACTTGTCATCAGCCAGTTTGAGAGGATTGTTGCTTTGCGTTTTTCTTTGGGGAGGGTGGTGGGCAGGGCTGAGCGGAAACAGTGAACATTCTCTTTAAATATGAAAGAAATGACCACTTAGAGGAAGCTTTTCTGAAAGCTCTGTCTTCCCCTGCCCTTATTTATTATTTAGTTCTTCAGCTGACATATTTAATACTGCAAGGCACTTGGAGACTCTAGTTTGAAAGAAATACTCTGCACGAAATCAAGCTTCCTCACAGGAACAGGATACATCTTCAAATGTTAATTACTTTTTCACAATTAGACAAACCTCTTTTTTACTGCTCTGCTCAATAAGGAAGAAGAATGTGCAGCATGTCTTTAATTTCTTTAGGGTACATGCTAAACTCCCCTTTCATTTTCTGTTTTGATAACAGTGAAAACTGCACACCAGTGAGTTGACTCTGGCTGTATCTAGGTACACAAAAGAAGAGAATTAGCTGTGTTATCTGTGATATTTTCTCCTAACGCTGAAATTGACTGGAGACACAGAGCCACATAGTGATTTACTTTATTAACTCTAAGGATAAACCATATAAGAGCTGCAAAAGAAACTGTGGGCCTTGTCATAGGCTGCTTTATGTTGACAGCAGTAGATAATACAGTAAGTTGAAGGCACACTGAAGATACCATTAAGTATCATTATCACACGAGATATCAATTCAGTGTTCAGAGACAAGAGCCACAAATACTACTTTTTCACAAAGAAAAGCAAGGTCTGGCTCCAGGCTGAGCAACAAAACTCTTCACATGCTTGTTTCCTTCACCAAAACAACATATTGCTCATAAAGCTCCTCTGAAGACCTGGATTAAATTATTAATTATCATGAACCTGTGAATTGCAGGACATGCTGCCTTACAGCTTTTGAACTTACACACTCTTTTATGCCTTTGAACTACAGCACCTAGAGATATCTGTGAGTGTAGAGGGGCTGTCATGCACTGATTTCTGGTTTTGAGTGAAAGGGAGTACATACAAATCCTTTCAATAGAAGAAGGAAGAACAAGCAATCAGCTGTTTCCTCAAACCTCCTGTTGTGTTTTGCATTCTCCCAAGACTTTACAGAATGGATTAGGAGTTTGCCCTTGTAGCACCCCTTACTGCAGTGCAAAGTGAATGTCATTACATGTAGCACATCCCTGCTTCGAGCCAGGAGCTCAATGGACCCACTCAGAAGAGACTTAAAAGAACAGGACTGTGACCAAAATTCTGGGTTGCTTTGTGGCGTCTTGCCCTGCAGTGGGGTAGGGACATCCATGTGCCTGGAATGACTTTTCCCCAAAGTAACAAAGGAAAGCCAACTTGCCAAGTGCACACAACAGCCTCTGCTACCATGAAGGAGACAGAATCTGTACTGAAACTAAGTCTAGGAATTAGTCAGATTCATATGAGAAACTCAGACTATTTATTTAGTGAAGTAATGGGAATGAAGAATGAAAAAATAGAGTTTTGGGAGAGTAAGGGGGATTTCTGAGACACAGGAGCTTCACAGTTATTCACCCAGTTCACATTTATATATTGATCTGGGGAGCTGCTGCTGCTGCAGTGAGGACTGAGACTGAAATTCTCAAAGCATGAAATGAGGACAACCTGAGGTCAAGAAGGAGCTGAGAGATACACATTTGGAATGAAGGCATAAACATCTATATGTGGCCCAGCTAGTGCTGCAGGAGGGTGGGGTACTGCTTTAAGAGGCATAAATTCTCCTTTGGGTTAGTGGGCAGATAACTGCACATACACTGCTTGCCATCAGCCAGCAGCATGGCTTTATCACAGCTTACATGTACAAACCTCAGTGAATGAATGGACAAACAAGAATGCCTTCATGCTTGCATTTATCACATGCAGGAATGCATAATTCAGACACAAAACCTACAGGCTATTTCAAACAAAATGAGTACAGTCATTTTCTCTTTGAAGGGAAAAAAATAAAACTGGAACCCACTTGGACTGGGGGGGCTGGTTGGTGTCTAACTTCACAGAACCACATCTGTGCCTCCTTGCTGCTGATGGGCAGGGAAGTGCTGCCCCATTTTTGAAAAGTTCTGGTGGAGGTTTAGGCTCTGAGAAACTGGATAAACTGTGGTGTTTTTAAACAAATAGATATGTTGTGGGAAAAGAAGGGAGGAGACTTGCTTTATCTATTTTGTTGTGGCTGATATTGGAAGCACAGTCTGTCTTCTCTAGGGAAATTTCAAGGCATGCTTTTTGCAAGGAGTTTCAAAGTGAGCTTTATAAGATCAGGTAGGAACTAGGTTAAGACATAGTTGACTTCACAACAGTCTGGAGGAAAAACTGACTTACACGAGATACCTGATTTGTGCATCTCTTACTGGAAACGTTTCTAAGTGAGACTGTGATGGAACTGCCTACTCACTATAATAATGGCAGCAGGGAGTAGACAGTGTTACTAGTAAAATATTAATGAGATGAATGAAAGCTTAATCTCAGTGTTTATAGTCTAATTTGTTCTCTTATTTTCACTTTACCTTGTCTAGTTCAGTGGAATGCCTTTTCAATGAAAACAGCTATATACTCAGAAGCCTGAAACACAGATTATGTCTCTTCAATAGGCTAGATATTACAAGGAACTATGAGCCTTAACTTCTTGTTTGTTAAATGAGCAAAGAAAAAATGTCTGAGGGAATTCAAAAGGCTTCTGTTATGCAAGCAAGCAGGCTTTCCCATTAGTCTTCTTCTGCCTGTAAAATACATAAACAATTTGCAGCAATTTTAGTTAATTGGATCATTGCTTTTTTCCCCCCTTGTAAGCTTGTAATTGCACTCCTACATATTTCTTCTGGCCCCAGTTCTGCTTTTCTTTTTTTTTTATCTGCTTCTAAAAAATAATTAATAATACTTGTGTTTTGGTTTACCAGTAATAAAATGGACCTGCTAGTATATAGTCATCTCACAAGAGCATACTGAAAGTTAACTACAATTTAAACCTAGATCCTCTGGTTCTTAATTACCATGTAGTAACTGTACAGTGCTGCAGCCTTAAAAATAATTTAGTAGTGAATTACTGAAGACATGACCTCATTTTATTCCCAATATCAATTTTAGAACGTGAAAATGTTCCATTTAATCTATTTTCTGAAATAGAATAATTGGGGCTAACTAATTAGCAGCAGTTAATTGACATGGACATAGTTTAGCTAAGGCTTTATCTACAGTATATTTACTACAGCAATAAAGCTTGCTGTAGATGATGACACATGGTAAAAAGAAAAGATTGTGCTCACCAATCAATATATTTATGTCATAACTGGAAACAGCTAGGAGGCTTGAGTACACTTTATCACATCATTCCTGAAGCTATAATTGAGCAAATGTTATCAAAGATAGTTGTGGTACAAGATAAATAGGTAATGAGAAGTTAGAGACATTTCTTCTGCTCACAAGTTAAAGTAGCAGGGGTGGGGAGAGGGGGGAAAGAGAAATATGAGGTATTTCTAGATACACATTTACAGCATTCGTGCATCTCTGTGCACATCTATGCTCAATTTCTTGTATGCATCTTATGCAAAATAAGATGTGTTAGGAGATTTGGGGACTTAATTAAAATAAGCATGTAGGTACTCCTCCTTCTTTGAGAAATAATGAAATAACCAAGAGACACACAAATTCCAAACTCATGTGGCGCTCTAGCCCTCCCTCTAGTGCCTCTGCAGCAGATTTAACATGGGATTTTATTTATTAATTTATTTATTTAAAACTTTTACTTCCCACCCCAATTCCTTTTACCCCACATTTGCTAGCAGCTGTACACAGTGGGTTTAAAAAGCTGCTATAGGTGGGAGGCACAAATTCCCAGCCAACAGTCTTTTGCATGCACCCAGTCAGATTAGTCACAGGAAACAAACTCATGTAGGCAGTAGAAATTTTGTCCTTTGATGGAAAGTTTAGCTCCTGTAAGGATTTTGGAATTTGACCCAAGACAAACAACAGTCTCACAGCTAGCTTACCACTGTGCAATGCTCGTGGAGGCTTCTCTATGGTGGTCTACTCAGCTGAAGACCTCCAAGCTCTTTTGGAGGCATCTCAAAGAGCCCTGGCCTCAGTGTGTTCTCACTCAAATGCTTAGAACTGCAGGGTGTTCAGCATTTAACCAGTTCAGGATCAGTTTCAAAAGTGGCCTTGGACTTGGAGACCCGCAGGCATGTAAAGAGGTGGAAAGGCATCCCAGCTATTTTCAGCAACATGCTGCACTCTGCTTGTGGTGGGACAGGAGCCTATGGGATTTTAGAATCCCACTAGGCATTTGCTTATCTGTACCAGTGGGCACCATGGTATCATCTTGACCTGTAGACACTAAGAGATGTGAAGAATTTATTTTCCACAGAAGAGTTTTAGCAAGAACTAAATCATTCAAAACTATAAACTCTGAATTGTGAATCAGATGATACTAGCCTAAAAAGGCTCTTAATTGTTCAGTGTCTCTTTTTAATTGTACAGCTGATTTGACATAGACAGATCTGATTTTAGGGACATTGAATGCTTCCTCAGGAGGGACATATTGCATACCATTTCTGATCCAATGTATGTCTCTCTTTTGCTGCCAGGACTTTGATCCAGTTAAATGCTTTCAGGGTTATGCTTGGTGCATCAGACAATAATGTAGAGGGAGGAAGTGTGCTTGCTTGTCTGTTTTTCTTCCACCAATATCCCAGTGATATTCACCTGGCATATGGTAAATATAGGTTTGTTACAGTTTGTGTTTACCTGTTATACTGGTGGTTCAGAATATGTATGTGTCCTCTGATAAAGGGGTTTTGAATTTTTACTTTGCAAGAGTGTGCCCAAGCCACGGGTTATGAGGAAGGGGCTACAAGGTGAGCCAGAGAAAGTGTGCTTAGCTACATCACAATGAATATTTATACATATCTTTAGTTAGCTGAGCAACAAGGCTCTTCTCTCACTAAAATTGGATGTCACACTCTTTTTATCCTGTGAACTTTTTTATATGCACTACAACCATTTCCATTGGAGGTTCTGACCATGATCCTACCCCATGGCAGAGTCCTTTCCCCTGAGCCTGAGACAACTTTATGGGAGCTAAGGGCTTAATTCTCTACCTAGAAGAGGTAGTTGAATGGAGGGTTAGCTTAATAGAGTCATTCTAGGCTTTGAAAGAAGCCAAGCCAATGGTATTCTTTTGCTGCATTTTGAAATGAAATGTAAATAAATTAGTCTTTAAAGTATATTCTTCAATATATATTGACTTTGGAAGTATTAATTCTTTGACACCTTGGCCTTTATTCATGTCTGACTGCCTTGTTATTTTCAATAAACTGCTGATCTAGGGGGAATGTATTTTAAAACTGGGATCTGACTCCACAGCAGGAGACCAAGCCTATCAGTATGGCATAGTGCTGGGAAGGCTCCAGGTTTGTGAGTGGGAAATTAAATGTAACGTACAGCCATAATGTCTTGTGTTTCTGTGTTTGCTGCTCTACTCATATTCCCTGCACATCCCTTACACAGGACAGGCCCAGTACCACTCAGGACAAAATATTTTCAAGTCCTGTATTTAGGTGATTCCAAGTTCTAATAGGCTTGCCTTCTGTAGAATCATAGAATGGCTTGGGTTGGAAGGGACCTTAAAGATTATCTGGTTCCAGCCCCACTAAAGTGGACAAGTGGACTTCTATGAGACCAGGCTGCTATACATGTATGTGTTTGTTTTTACTTTTAACTGATTGGAGGAAAAAAGAAGTTGCAGGCACTGACCTCAGTACACCCCTAGTCCCATTGTCCTACACTTCTGTACTTTTTCACAGACACAACAGAACCTTCAGGACAGATCCAGACTTTTCTTCTCAGTTCATGTGTTTATGTTCTGTGATCATAATTGAAGCCTGGAAACATTCATACAACTTTTAACAGGCTTCAGCGTGAGTAACAGATGCTTGTTACAACAATTCCATCTCCTTGCTAGTCAGGGCAATGTGTAAAAAGGCAAAATATCATTGTATTTGGAGATGGTGGGTTTTGACTGTCTGTCTTGCATCTAAAATTTTTCTAGGCAGGACAGCTGGGGACCTGCTTGGGATCTGGTAGCCCCATTGCTACCTTGAGAGGGCCACAGCTGTTAGGGAAGTTGAACAGCAGAGTATCCAGAAGGATTGGGAAGAGGGCACTTCCTAAGCTTAGACACTGATTTCAGCCAACTGGGAACAAGATCGTGCATTCAGGCTGCACTTGCAGTGAACAGGGCATTCCTCAGCTGGGTGGGTGGTGAGTGAATCAGCAGTGCTCTACTCTGCTCAGACTCGGGTGGGCTGGTGGGAGTGTCACTAGCAGAGGGTACTGAATCAGCCCTCCAGGCACTAGTCCTTTCCCAACGGCCAGCTCTTGCTTTTTTGGATGTGCTAATGAAATATCACTTCCCCTACAAGAGGCAGTAAGATACTGACAGCTTCACTGCTCTGCAAGTTGATTCTTGACAGGAATTTCAGAGTTGCCAGGGCTGCTGGTAGTGAAAAGTACCTGCAAAGGAGGGCAAATTTTACTGCTACAGATATTCTTCCACTGTGATTACAGATAATGTATCACATATCAGCTGGTCAGTGGGAAAGTTTGGGACTTCAAGTGGAGTACCGTGGAGGAAAAATTATATTTTTTAAATAGAAGCATATGTACCCTTGCAAATATCTATTTAGATTTATTTTTTGAAACAGTCATAAAACAAATCTGAAATATGTGGGGTAAGTTTGTGTTGAGAGTCATATATTTGGGAAAAAAATATAAACATGCAGGGTATATTCTGATTGACTTTCTATTTTCATGCCACCACCCTAACAACCTCCTGCTGCAACTATGCATATCCTAGAATATAAACATGCTTTCCTTTTCCCTACCAAAACCTCACATTCCTCAGCTTCCTTGTGGGTCGAAAACTACCTGGATTTGCTGCTGCTGTTTGTTATCCAAAGCAAGGACATTCTGAGTTGGCACCTCATGACTCTCTATTGTGCTCCTGCTTTAGCATGTGACTGTGCATGCTGAACGCTGGGGACAATTTGGCTATTCACACAGCCCTGCCATGGAGGCCTTGCTGCTCATTCTGCACAAACATTGATCTTTTCAAACAATCAAATCCATAGATGTCAAGGCCAGGGATTTGGAAAGAGTGAAGCAAAGATCTATTTGGTAGCTTAATACTGTTGGTAAGGCAGCCTGCCGGTCAAAGTGCATAATGAAAACTCTGCACTTAATGACATTTTAATAGAAAGAACTGTGTTTGCAGCTAGAACAGTTGCTGGTTTAAGACTCTTTAAGGCAGCCACGACCATCAGCTTGCCTGGTATAAATGCTAGTGAGTCTTGCAGGGCAATCTCTAAAGTGAGAATAAAATCACAGTTTAATTTCCGTAACGCTGCATAATTTGTGCAGGTGGGTATATTTTGATATACAAACAGAAAGAAGATTCCATAGCTGCAGAAAGGTGGTGGGGCGTGTCCAGAGAAGGACAAAAGCTGGCGAAGGGTCTGGAGCACAAATCTTGAGAGGAATGGCTGAGGAAGCTGGGGTTGTTTAGAGTGGAGAAAGGGAGGCTCAGGGGTGATCTGATCACTCTCTACAGCTACCTGAAAGGAGGTTGTAGCCAGATGGAAATCTGCCTCTCTCCCCAGGCAATATGCTCAGAGTGGTTTAGGTTAGACATTAAGAAGAACTTTTTCACTGAAAAGAGGATTAGACGTGGGAATGGGCTGCTCAGGGAAGTGGTGGAGTCACCGTCCCTGGAAGTGTTTAAGCAAAGACNCAAAGGGAGCCAGTGCAGCCGCGACGGGCGCTGGGGCGCGCGCGGGGCCGCCATGGAGCCCCCGAGGGACCAAGGTAGGGGGGGTGGGCGCTGCTGTCTGCGCCCCGGGCGGCTGACGGCGTTGGTGCGGCGGGGACGGCGGTGGCTCTCGCAGCCCCTCGCTGCTCGGCCCGGACCTGCCCTGCCCTGTTCTGTCCTGCCGGGCCAGGCAGCGCTGGGGCCCGGGGCGGTGCGGAAGGGGCTGCCCTCGGCCTGGGCACGGCTGCGCCGGCCGTGGGCTCGGGAAATGCGGAACCTGGGCCGGGCGGCGGAGCGCGGGGCGGCTGCCGGGCCCCCCTGGCCGCGGATGCACGGCAGCGCATCCCGGCCTTTCGCGGCGCTTCGCGGGCAGGATAAACTTTCTGATTTCACCCTGCAGTAAAAGTAAAGCTCTTCCATTTTACGAGTGTGCAACTTTTGATTGACCAGCGCTTTTCGCAGGCTTTGTTCCCTTTTAATTCCCTCTAGCCCGGGCTCTCCACAGCTGGCAGCTCCGTTTGGGCAGCTGCCCCTCGGCCCCTGAGCGGCAGCGGGACTGGCGCCTCTGTGGCTCTGTGGTGCTTCCCTGGTGTCTATTTTGTCTCGGAAGACTGTTTTCCTGGCTGCCGTGGCTGCAACACTCTTCCTAAAACTTCATGTTTTATTGAAACCCAGAGACCTTGGGATTGTTTGCCCAAGAGAGTAGCTGGATGAAAACCGACCTGAATGCAGGCAAAGCACGTTCTCTTGCTGTATAAGCTTATCCCACAGAGGTGAATTACATTTATCCAACCTGTTCATTAATCGGTTGGAGCCTTTTATATGCTGTGGTACTGAGCTACACGCCAGCTGCTTTCCTTTAGACGAGGGTAGGCTGGGGTCAATAAGTTACCTGCAGAAACCTGGCAGGGCTGCTTGGCCCAGCTCAGTGTCTGTGCCCTTGGGTTAATTTCATTCAGGGTTTTCCTGCTTGCTGTGCTCGGGTTGGCGGGAAGCGTGCACTCGTGGCAGATGGGATGTTGGAGGTGCCCGAGCTGCTGGGGATGTACCCTGTGCTCTGCCACGGCCAAGCTCTGTGCCCTGCTGGTCAGGTGAGCTGGTCCTGGTGCCAGCCTTAATTTGCTCCCAGTTAAGTGTTTCGAGGATTGTGTAGTACATTTGTACAATTAACAATGCTTTCTGAGTTTCTCTACACTTACAGAAAAGGTCAGACTATCTCTGCCTACCCAGAAGGTAATCTGGTGAGGGGCTGAATCACCTCAGGGAGGTTCCTTCAATCATTTTGAAGTCCTGTGTCTATCTTCAATATAAATATAAATTAACAACAAACAACCCCCCCACTAAAAAAAGAAAAAAAAGGAGAGAAAACAACCCCCAAACCCTATTCTTGGGTACCANGTGGGGCGTGTCCAGAGAAGGACAAAAGCTGGCGAAGGGTCTGGAGCACAAATCTTGAGAGGAATGGCTGAGGAAGCTGGGGTTGTTTAGAGTGGAGAAAGGGAGGCTCAGGGGTGATCTGATCACTCTCTACAGCTACCTGAAAGGAGGTTGTAGCCAGATGGAAATCTGCCTCTCTCCCCAGGCAATATGCTCAGAGTGGTTTAGGTTAGACATTAAGAAGAACTTTTTCACTGAAAAGAGGATTAGACGTGGGAATGGGCTGCTCAGGGAAGTGGTGGAGTCACCGTCCCTGGAAGTGTTTAAGCAAAGACGGGATTTGGCACTTAGTGCTATGGTCTAGTTGACAAGCTGGTGTTTGGTCATAGGTTGGACTCGATGACCACAGAGATCTCATCCAGCCTAACAGATTCTGTGAACTGGATCTCTTCGGTGGTAGCTTCCTCCTGCCCGTCGCAACCAGGTCGGTTGTGCCTCTCCACACCAGTCCGGTGCCACGCGGTGTCAGCCAGCACAAGCCGAGGTGCAGCAGCCCTGAAGAACCAGGGGCTGCCCCAGGGCCAGGATAGAGCCGGTGAGGGTCTGACCAAGGGGCAGGCTCGGGGGCGGCTCACCTGTGCGGGCCGTGCCGCGCTCACCTGTGCGGGCCGGGCGGGGCCGGGCCGGGGCGGGCCGGGCGGCGCTCGCTCACCTGGGCGGGACGCGCCGCTGAGTCTGAGTGACGGGAGCCGGCCCCGCCCCGCGGGCACGGGCGGT